>CM040975.1:32333539-32346168 GCA_022985145.1 Pangasius djambal | reverse complement strand
ACTCAACCGATGAGAACTCCAACCAGAAGTAGGGCATCAGGATGGGTCAAGCAGCGAGGAGGAGCAGAAGGGGCATCAGGATGGGTCAGACAGCGAGGAGGAGCAGAAGGGGTCAGGATCACTGGCAACTCAGAAGTAGCATGTGTAGCTCGACAGAGAGTGAGGGAGAGAAAGAGATGGAGAGAGAGGAAGAGAATGTCAGATAAGCTTTGTCCTCTAATGGTTAAGCACAATATACTTTGCATGCAGAGTGCAAGCAGGGACTCCGGCAAGACTAGCTATGACAGCATAACTAAAAGGGAGAGCCAGAAGCTAACACAGACATGAGGGCACACTGGGACATAAGGCAGCCAGCCACTCCACCGTCGACAAACCTGAGTGAATGTGTGAGAGTGGGGGGGCGACAGCATCCAAACATTTAAAGTACCAAACTTCAAAATAGACTCCTGAATGCACTGTTTGGATTCTCCAGTAGATGAGGTTGGTGAAGGAACGACTGTTTATAGCTGCCATAACGTAAGTGACAACAGGAACTAACTTGTTTCACCGATATTCCACAACATTTAATGTAACTGTAAATAAAAGAAATAAAAATGTATGCTGTGTTGTACTTTAAGAAAAAAAACTTAATTTTTTTTGGCAAACTGCTGTGGTATAAATGGAATGAAACACTTGGGGAGGTGCTGTTGTTGGAAAATAATCAACTTCAGGGTGGTAACAGTAACTCAACTTCATCATACCACACCGTCACTTGTTATTTGACTGTAACACAATCAAACACAGTGTTTATAACATTTTCCCAGAATGCAGCGTGAGCAGATCCTGGCACACACTGGGCATGCTCTGGAGGCGGGGCCACCAGAAGCACACTTCAGCCCTGCAGAGGCGGAGCTTAGAGGAGCGACTGAGAGAGAACTTCAGAGGCTGAGAGAGGACAAATCTCGCCTGGAGACACAACTCAGAATCGCACAAGAACAGGTGTGTGTGTGTGTGTATGTGTGTGTGTGTGTGTGAGATTAGCACTGCTTGGTAATGAATTGTAATTATTATGATTATTGTTATTGTTGTAGGTATCTCTGCTGTCACAGCCATCTCAGAAGTGAGTGTTAAACAGTCTTAAATATTAGCATCTTTAAACTTCATTTGCAATAATTTTATTGTGTTTATTTATTGTTTGTTTATATAGTGTTTATTAATTGTTTATATAAATGCTGTGCAGTGTAGCGCTCTCTGAGGAAGCCTGGGTCGATATCAGGAAGCAACTCCGAGAGATTGCAGTCGCTGCACAGGTAACCATGACAACCACCACATCAACATCACGTAGGTAGCTGACATGCTACTATGTAACCATAGCAACAGCCCCTCCCCTTCCAGTGACATAATCCAGGTAAAAGTGTGTAAGAAACTCTCTTTTAGGCATGTCTTATGCTCTTATATCACTTCAACAGGAGACGCATGAGAGAGAGCGCGTGCAGCTTGTCACCAGGGCAACGGTTGCTGAGGAGCAGGTGAGGGAGCTGCAGGAGTATGTCGATAATCACCTGGGGAGGTAAACACACACACACACACACACACACACACACACAAAGAGCTCTGTTTCCTTCCTATAGGTGCATATTTTTTTATAAACAATAGGTGTTGGTGTTAACTAGCTAAGCTAAGTGTGAGACTGTATATAATACTGTTGTTTATTGTGTGTGTGTGTGTTTGTGTTCAGATACAAGCTGGAAGTTACTCGGTTGAGGAGGATGCTGCGGTTGGAGGTGGGGCGATCTCAGAGCGCTGAATCACCTAAGCCCCGCCCTCTATGCCAGTCACTCAATAAGACCAGCTATGAAATATAAACACAATATGAAATACAAAAGGCAATAAAAAGTGTTAAAACATTTATTAGGGAATTAAACCAGTGTGAAGTTTTAGGTAATATATCAGTCAATCAGTTTGGTGTAGCATAAAGTGGGTAGCCAATCACAATCTCTCAACCATGTGTGTTTTAAGAAAACACTAGAACACAGAATCTCTTCTAATGAAAACTCTAGATAATGTTATTATCTGTGTGTATTACCCATAATGCACTGTAAGTGGAAAATGTACCATTCATGTTTAATGTCCTCATACAAAATTGCTAGTTATCCTTTTAGCTAGCAGGTTATTAGCGCTGTACTATACAGGCTACAATAAGTATGAAATAAAATACGACAGGATGGTGTGATGAAGCGGAGTTACTGTTACTGCCCTGAAAGTGATTATTTTCCTATAACAGTAAGTTACAACTTTACCTCTGACTGTTACAAAACTCTGACACTGGAGACTCCTTCACTAGTGTGAACAAATTTTGAGCGAAATGTTTGATAAGTGTACTCCTATGCAGCGCCTCCTAGTGTCCAGTTCATGTCTGTCATTTTGGGACACAGCCACAGTGTAGTGACAGGAACCTCATCAGGATGAGGTGTCTTTGTGTTTACTGTGTGTCTGTGTGTGTGTGTGTGTGTGTGTGTGAGAGAGAGAGAGAGAGAGAGAGAGCAAGAGAGAGAGAGAGAGAGAAAGAGACAGAGGAGATGTGTACTCTTGAGAAAGTATGTGGGGAATGTTTGTAAAGCTCAAGTTGATTTCATGAATCAGAGAGAAGAAAAACTCGCTAACAGGCGAGAGTAATCTCATTACACACACACACACACACACACACATATGCGCGGATACACACACAGAGGAGTTTCCCGGAGTTTAGAACCAAATGGAGGGGGCACAAACTTTGTAACTCTGATCTGACAAAGGCTTTATCAATGATTCGTGTTTGTGTTTGTTTGTGTGTGTGTGTGTGTGTGTGTGTGTGCGCGCCATGATGTTTATCAAAAACGTGTTTTTCCACATGTTCACAAAAAACTGTGAAAATGGAAGTTTAAAAATTCTCCACCTTTGAGAACATTGCTTATTTTAAAAAACTTATTTTACATTTTTTTTTATTTATTATTTTAATATATTTTTTAAAATATCTGTATGCATGTGGGCGGGGCCTGAGTGTGACATCACAGTGCACTGACTTGGTCACGTCACCTCTGCAGACAGAAATTCCTGTCACACTAACTCACACACACACACTTTTCTTTTCCCATAAAGCTCCCCCTCTTTCTGCACCTCATTCACAAGGCCTGTCTGTGCCAATTACACACATACACACCCTGTCACACACACACACATTCATTAAGCCTGTATCAGCCAAGCATTTTGGGGGAAAACAAAAGCACTGCGGTGAGGAGTTCTCACGTCCGCAGTGTGTGTGTGTGTGTGTGTGTGTGTGTGTGGTGTGCTTCCTCTCTGTGCTGTACCCTGAATTCCTGTCTCATTCAGCTCGAAGTTTTCCCACTGTGCACCCCACTTTAATCCCCACATTCCCACACACACACACACACTGGTTTTATGGGACCAACAGGGCCAACATGTCTGAGCTTTAGATTAAAAAGTGCTGCTTTAAGACACACACACACACACACACACTATTTTATGACAGATGTAAATGTAACTTCTATTCCAGCTTCTATTTTGAAATTATAAAAATTTATCAAAATACAATTTCTTTTGAGAGTTCAGTTACGTGGAGTCAAATGGAGAAAATATTATGTAATATGGACTTGTTAAGAAAACACTTTTTTTATATACTTTTTTAAACTTTAAGCAAGCTTAAGGACTATTAACATTTTTATCTCCACACAACCACCACAGCTTCTAGAGCAGACTCACATGTTCCTGAGTGTTTTTATTTATTAAAGAAAAAGACACAATACTTTTTATCTTATTTATAGTTACAATTAATGTTTCCATGTAAAAAGTTAGTTCCTGTTCTCACTTACGTTATAACAGCTATAAACAATGATTCCCTCACCAGCCTCTCTTTTTTCTCTCTTGAAAAATTAATAAGACAAAAAAAATGCAGCTTGTCATGCTGCCAAGAAACCGCAAAATGTAAACTCTTCTGTCCAGAAGTGTCACAATGGAAGGGCTGAGACAGATGCAAATGCAGTATAATAGTTTAATGTCCCAAGCAAACAATTCTAAAATGAGAGGCAGGTTCAAGGTCAAAAAAACAGGCAAGGGTTCAGGCGATCAGCAACCAGCATAAAGTAGCAAATCCAGGACACAGAAACAGGGTTAAAAAAAAAAAAACAGGATACAAATTAACAAACAAAGGCTTGGTAAGTTTCAATTTCAAGTTTCAAGTGGAGTTTATTGCCATTTCAACCATATACAAGTACATAGTGAAATGAAACAATGTTTCTCCAGGACCAAGGTGCTACATAAGACAAACACAGAACTACAAGGGACTACATAATTTATACATAATCAATAGTCAGGTGATGTACACTGATGCCCCCCCCTTCCTCAAAAGGGCTCACTCCTGGGGCCATTTGGGGTGGTTAACATGGAACTCCCGGGACAGGTTGGGGTCAAGGATATCTTGTGCAGCATTGCTCCTCTGGGCCATAACCCTTCCAATCGACCAGATACTCTAATTTGCCGTTTCTGCAACGGGAATTGAGTATTGTCTTGACTATATACACTGGTTGACCATCAATGTTGAGGGGAGGTGGAGGGATATCTGGAGGCGTGTCAGTGGCTAAGGGCCCTGGTATGACAGATTTCAGGCTGGAAACATGGAACGAGGGAGCAATGCGGCAGTGATGTGGCAGGTTTAGTTTAAATGTAACTTAATTTATTTGTTTCAAGATTTTGAAAGGCCTGATGTACCTGGGGCTTAGTTTCTGGCAGGCTTGGGGTTGACGGTCTTTAGTGGCTAAGCAGACTCTGTCCCCAGGTTGATAAGGGGGCCCCTCCTCGGTGCTGGTCAGGGGTTTCTTTATAAGATTGAGCCACTTGTTCTAAGCGTTGATGGGTATTTTTGCATACTTGTTCACTTCTTTGGAACCAGCTATCTACTGCTAGTGAATCAGTCAGGTTGCCGTTTCAAGAAAATAGCGGGGACTGGTACCTGAGCATGCATTGAAAGGGAGTGAGCTGGGTGGCTGAGTGTCTTAGTGAGTTCTGTACATATTCTGCCCAAGGCAGAAACTGGGACCAGTCCTCCTGGTTGTTGGCACAGAATGTTCTCAGGAAGTGGCCAATCTCCTGGTTGGCCCTGTCCACCTGTCCATTGGTCTGTTGGTGGTATCTAGTGATCAAGCTGACAGTCACCCCAAGCTTTTCTATAAAACTGGTCCAAACTCGAGAGATGAACTGAAGGTCTCTGTCACTCAGAATGTCCTCCAGGTTCCCAAAATACCTGAATACATGGTCAAAGAGGAATTCCGCTGTTGTAAAGGCAGAGGGTAAGCAGGGCACAGGAATGAGGTGGAGTGACTTACAGAACTGGTTGATGATGACCAGGATGGTGGTTTGGCCTAGGGATTCCAGAAGGTCAGTAATGAAATCAACCACAATGGCTTGGGCACAGGCGGAACACGAAGAGACTGTATGGTGTACATCATCAAGCATATTGGGCCACCAGTACCTGTTGCGTAGCAGGTGGTAGGTACGTTGGGTCCCTGAGTGACCAGTGGCCAAGGAGTTGTGTTCCCACTTCATGAGTTGAGCTTGCAGCTTGTTCAGAGGGCATGAATGAGGAACCTGGTGTGGAGGGGTTTGGGCGATTGCTTGGTCCAGTTCCCAGGTGATAGCTCCCACAAAACAAGGAGGGAGAATGAGCTCCTTGCTGCTTTTATGAAGGCAGGCCTCACGCATGCGAGACAGGGCATCAGCTTTGGTGTTCCTGGAACCGGGTCGATAAAAGAGGGTGAAATGTAAATGAGAGAAGAACAGAGGCAAACAGGCCTGGCGAGGGCTGAGATGTTTTGCTGTTTTGAGGTATTCAAATCAAATTTTATTTGTCACATGCATAGCCATACACAGTATGACTTGCAGGGAAATGCTTTATACAAAAAATAAGAAAATATAGAAAAATATTAAATATAAAGAAAAATATATAGATTTATGAGAGAATCGAGCGTGAGCGGTTCATTGCAGCATGCCATATCAGTCAGCACTTCCATGTTTAGCCCTCGACGAAACGCAGAGTTTAACGCTGCATCATTCCATCCATTGCCAGCCGCTACAGTGTGGAATTCGAGGGCAAATTTGGCCACCCAACGGGAACCTTGACTGAGGGTTAAAAGCTGCTCCCCTACTTCTTTACGCTCTGGGGAGTGGTTGAAAACCCGGTGAAACGGTTCTGTGAACCGTTCATAAGATGAGGTAGGCTTGCCTCCTTGCTCCCACACCGCCGTGGCCCATGTCAACGCCTTGCCGTTGGGCAGATTCATGAAGTGGCGATTTTCTGTGACTCTGACATCCCCTCCTGGCTGACAAAATAAAGGGAACACTGCAGGAGGAACCCCTTACAAAGTGAGGTGTCGCCGGTGAATCTATCTGGTGCCAGAATCGGCACTCTGACGGTTGGAGTGAGAGCATGAAGTGCAGCAGTGGAGGCAAGGGCTTGAGAAAGGAGATTGATTTTGTTGTCAAGATCAGCCAGACGCTGATGCTCTCCCATCAGTTGTTCTAGTGCAGTAAGAGCATGGCATAAGACTGGTTCTCCTTATTATGCAGCAAAGTAATCTGTCACAGTGGAAGGGCTTAGACGGATGCAGATTCCATATAACAGTTTAATGTCCCAAGAAAACAATTCCAAAAAGAGAGGCAGGTTCAAGGTCAAAAAAACAGGCAAGGGTTCAGGTGATCAGCAAACAGCATAAAGTAGCAAATCCAAGACACAGAAACCAGGAAACAGACTCAAAAAACCAGGATAACAATAAACCAACAAAGGCTTGGTAAGTCAGGTGATGCACATTGAGTGTTACTTCACACTGAATGAATGACCAAGGTCTGTTTATATAGGGTGTGAGTGTAATTGGAAACAGGTGTTTGTGATTAGAACTCGGGAGCTGATGAACGTGACTGCTGAGTGTTGTGCTGGGGATTATAGTTTGTAGTGGCCATGTTTGTATGCTGTAGTGTGATCTGGGAAGTTGAGTTCAAGGAGGAAGTAGACCTGACATGAAGATGTCAGGAAACTTAAAGTTACAGCTTTACCTCTGACAGTTACAAAGCACTGACACTGGAGACTCCTTCCATAAATGTTATATAAATATCTCTTTACAGAAAATGTCACCATATCAACAATTATTATAAACATTTTATGTGGAGCATAACGAGTACGAGTCCCTGTGAATGAGCTGTTACTATAGAAACGATAACCTATTAGAACGAGCGCATTAATATAATCCTGTGCTTTGCAGCTGCACTGCTGTCAGAGCTGCTGTTATAGAAAATTAATCAACACCTTCTGACCAATCAGAATGCAGAACTCAACAGCGCTGTGGTGCAAGAGCCGTTATAGCAGTACTCATGTGATGCACACTATAACATCAACAATTCAGATAAAGACATACAGATTTCAACACAGTAATCAGTCAGTATATGTAACTAATAATCTGATAAACAGGATGGATTACATACTGTATAAATAATGCACATTAATAAAATCAAATTAAAGTGAGAACTTTAATGCTAGTAATACAAATGTATTTATTTGGGAACATGTAAATATTTTGTGCATCAAATTATTGCCAAAATCAGATTTTGTTATCAGATTATTCTACAAATTGAAAACCACTAAGAGAGAAATGAAAGTATGAATGGAGAGTGCGTGAGTGTGTATGTGTGTGAGAAAGACAGAGGGAGTTTCAGTTGGAAAGAGAGCAAGGGCGAGAGAAAGCTGAATTGGTGTGTGTGTGTGTGTGTCTGTGTGTGTGTGTGTGTGTGTGTGTGTGTGGAGGGGGGGTTGTTTCCCACAGTCTCTCCTTTCCCAGAGTTTTTCCTCTTTAATCTGTGTCGCAATTAGGAGTGAGTTCTTACACACACACACACACACACACACACACACACACACACACACACAGACACAGTGAGATTTGGGTCATTTCCAGATCAGGAGCAGTGTGGAGGAGAGAAAACTTATCCTCAGAGGGAAAATAGTTTTGCTTCTGTTTACAGAATTCAGTAGTCAGTGTGTGTGTGTGTGTGAGTGTTTGAGTGAGTGAGTGATTTCATCTGTACAGCTGCTGGGATTATTCCTCACTGCACACACTCCGTCTGGCTGAAGTGTAAGAACAGCGAGTGTGTGACAGTGTAGTCTCTTAACGTAACACTCCACCCTGAACACATTAAACGTGTGTATATAGTGAGATAGCTGTGATGCATTTAGTGATTCTGGTGCTAAATTGCTGGTGATTGCTGTATTTTCATTATTTGCTGGTGATGTCACAGACAGGCTTCCCTGTTAGTTCCAGGTTTCACTTTTTTTTTTCCAGTGTAGAAGTAGTGGAGATGTTGGAGCAAATGCTGCACTCAAAGTCTCAGAATGCAGTGCTATTTAGTGATCTATGAGACAACGAGCGTGGTGATGTTGACGGCGGTATTAGTGTGAAAGTTGAAGCTTTGGAAGCTGATCTGTTTGAACAGAGTGTATAGAAGAGGAGGTGAGAGATCTCGACAGACTAAAGGACTAAAGCTCCGCTGCAGCGCTCTCTTTAGGTACTGATGAAGCGAGGGCTAAATACCACTGCACCGCTATCAACAGGTAGTCGCATAGCATTGTGGGTAATGTAGTAAACTATAAACCAAAACAAAAATAGAGCAACATGTTCATGAGAGAAGTTTAAACTAATAAACCCTAATAAAGAATTTAATTATAAACTAAATCTTGGACACTTTTAAAGATTACATGGTAATTATAAAGATTAATATTCAAATTGCTCAGGATGGATTTTTATGAATAAATTAAAAGTTTCTCTGTGAGTGTAGCAGGTGAGCACTCGGACAGATTATCTTTCGAACCATGAGCACATTTTCTTAACAGGAGAGCACATCGAATTAACAACAACATTGGCATTATTTTATTAATTCAACAAATCGAAATAGCGAATTAAAAGTTTGATAAATAGTCTACATCCTGCACACACACACACACGCACACACACACACACATATTACGATTTCATGATCTCAATTCAGTATCTTGTAGCTTCATTAAATTTTACACATGAGTAAAATAACATGCTGTGCTGGATCAAGTGCTATTCTATGTGCTGCTGAATAATGACTGTAGAAGCCATTTTGTTAAATTAAACCAGTGATTAATGTGATAATTACAACTAGTACTGTTCATGCAGTAATATACTAGTGATAAACGAGACTCCTATTAGATTTATTTCAACACTCGCCATCTTCTCATTCGTATATCATCATATTAGTGGTTTATTTTTAATTTTTAAATTGTCTCTGGTTTTTATCTCACATAAAACAGGGCAGTTGTGGCCTAATGGTTAGAGAGTCAGACTTGTAATCCTTTTTCAGTCTGTATTTTTTTTTTTTAGGTTTAAAGGGGAGCGTTTATGTTTAAAGGCGGTGGTGTAGACGCTGTTGAAAACTGATTCGACTCAAGAAAAATATGGCAGTGTGAACTATATGCAGATGATTTCAATAATCTGAATGTGGAGCTCAGAAATTCCACTTAAGCAGCTGCGTAAACCGACTCTGAATACCAGGAACTTTCCTCTGGTAAATACGGATGTAACTTTTGGCCTTAAATCACTGATTCTGAAGACGAGCCAGTAAATAGAAAGCTGGTTGTGTTTGGGCCAAACTTAAAGATTACTGTGTGAAAATAAACAAAGTGGATCAGAAACATTAAAGTTAATTATGAAATTGTGATATTTCTTTTAAGATCCCATCAGAAAAGGGGATTATAAAAAAGAGATAAACTTCTCTATTCAGGGACATTAATCAGGACGAATCTGTCATTATTGTGTTTTTGCCCTATCAGTGAACTGCACTGTTTATAGCTCCGCCCACATGTCGCTGTTCTGTTCTGTTGATACTCTGCAAGAAGGAGAACTAAATACAGCACAGGTACTGAGTTACAGTCTGACTGTGTGTGTGTGTGTGTGTTTGTGAGAGAGACAACACAAAGAGAGAGGGAAATGAAACTCTTTCTGTACTTTCGGTTGGCACCTGGACGACACACACACACACACACACACACACACACACACACACACACACAGAGCAGACTGCTACTGAATATTCATTGAAAGTGTGTCCACCCCTGAATTTTGTTGAGTTTGATTGTTAGCTCCGTTAGCCATCATGAACCAGTGCAGTTATCAGTGGCGAAGTACGAAGTCACTGCTTGTAAAACTCCTGCCTTGTTTTCTGACTCGTGAGGGCTTCAAACTGCATTCGATTTACCTCGTAAACACTAATTCACAGTTCGGAATGACGTCCTTTTTCATATAGGAAGTGGGAAAAAAAACATGGACGCCTCCGTGTTCACCTTTTGTTAAGAACAAGCTAGCTGTGATGAGTGATCATCACAAAACAGCGAACTGTGTAGTCAGTATTATAGATTGGTATAGATAGAGAGCTGATACTTGGCTAAGTGCATATAGTATAACTTATTTAAAGGTAAGAAATGCTACTTCAGATGCGCAGCTACGTTGATTTTTTAAATTTTTTATGTCACTCCGTAAACTGGGAAGTAACTCATAGTTGAGAAGACTATCCTGAGGAAGGGGTTTGCTTTGGTTTTTCCTGGTTAGAGGTTACAAGCTACGTTCTCTACTCACACACAACACTAGTGCAGTCTTCATCATGAATATTACGAGCTGTAGTGAATTAATAATGAACACTTAAGGAATCATTCCATGAAAAATGTACACAATGTCCCTTTATGCCAAATGTAGTCAATCAGTCAGTGCATGTTTATTTATTTATTTTTTTTTGGATGTTTGCTTCCTTAATGTTGCACTGGAGAAAAAAAAAAAGAGATTCTAACAGTAACTTCATCACACACAGTGATTATTACTATCATAGCTACTGTTTGAGAGGTGAGGTTAGTTAGCTGGCTTACAGGCAGTGAGCTAGCTAAGATAATGTTAGTTGCCTGTAAATTCACCATTTCCTGTGTCTCTGTGTCCTCGCTCTACCAGATCTCAGGACCCAGGAACTTCAGCCACATTTCCACTGGAGGAACCAGACCCCGTTTGATTCATGCTCTCGAGTCGGTACCTTTCTGTGAACTGCTCTTTAAACCTTAATGTGCGATGCTTCACGTCATATCCCCTTCGATTTTTGATCATTTTGCGCTTCAAGTTGTAAAATTTTTAATTGGGTTAAATTTCCAAAATGTGGTACGGACCAGTTTTTTTTTTTTTTTTTTTTTAAATGCCTGCTTTGTGTTCTCAGTTTAAATGCTGCATTTTATTTACTGCAGGCTGAAATGACGTGGCTGATATTTTCGCTGTGGTGTGAACAGGAACTCGTCCAGGAACTGTGAAGTTCCTGAAAAGTTCCACAACTCTTAAGTTCCTTCTTCGCTGCCTGATTTCACCACTTATTCTAAATCCCCTTAAAAATGCAGAGGCAAAACTTGTGTGTGTGTGTGTGTGTGTGTGTGTGTGTGTGTGTGTGTGTGTGATAGAGAGAGAGAGAGAGAGAGAGAGAGAGACATAAGACACAGGATTGACAATTAAGTTCACTCCTCTACATCTTCAATCTTCTCTCACATTGTCTATTTTGGCGGGAAATGAGAAACACTGAATGGCCACCTCAAGACCTCCCACCACACACACACACACACACACACACACACACACACACACACACACACAGGTTTTCCCTCTGCATTTTTAGGGGATTAGGGCCATCTGCAGACCCTTGAAGAACAAAAAAAGGGTGTTCCTGTGGTGGCTGAGTTCTCCACGGAGATTACAGGGTTATCTCACACACACACACACACACACACACACACACACACACACACACACACAAACTTGTCATGTCATTTACAACAATACAACAGAATGGATACAATAGAAAGTTGAGTGCAAAAGTTTGTACACCCGCCATTTAAAATAACAAAAAAAAAACAAACAATAAGACACTTGAGGTAAAGTTCAGTTTTATGGATCTTCTTCATATATTTTTTTAAAAATTATTAATAGTGGTAAAAAATTATTTGCATGAGTTATAAACGTGGGCTTTTATTTCACTTTTATTCCTCTTTTTCAGGACTTTTTTCAAGTTTCCTGATTTAGTTTAAGATTCTTTATGAAATCTCTCCGGTGCCTTTTCTTTCCTTTTATTTCTCTCAGATTTTTTACTCCCATTTCTGAATTATTGACAAACAGTCTGATATCTATTTATTTCCTTTTTCTGCGCTGTGAAAGATCAGTATTTTCTGATTTAGGGCATCTGAGAACTTTTTTACGACTTCACAGAGTAAACATGTTGTGTTGTAAGTCATTAGACTCCTTAACGAACGACTTAAAATAGATTAACTGCAGCGTGTCAGTAAAATTTTGAGTGAGCTGCTGACTGAGACTCATATAGATAAACTAGTTTTTAAGAGGATAAGAGTTTACGCTAGTTTTTAAGAGGATAAGAGTTTACGCTAGTTTGTAAGAGGTTAAGAGTTTACGCTAGTTTGTAAGAGGTTAAGAGTTTACGCTAGTTTTTAAGAGGTTAAGAGTTTACGCTAGTTTGTAAGAGGTTAAGAGTTTACGCTAGTTTTTAAGAGG
>CM040975.1:32292539-32313255 GCA_022985145.1 Pangasius djambal | reverse complement strand
AGAGACAGAGAGAGAGACAGAGAGAGACAGACAGAGAAAGAGAGAGAGAGACAGAGACACAGAGAGAGAGACAGAGAGACAGAGAGAGAGACAGAGACACAGAGAGAGAGAGACAGAGACACAGAGAGAGAGACAGACAGAGAGACAGACAGAGAGAGAGACAGAGACACAGAGAGAGAGACAGACAGAGAGACAGAGAGAGAGACAGAGACACAGAGAGAGAGACAGACAGAGAGACAGAGAGAGAGACAGAGACACAGAGAGAGAGACAGACAGAGAGACAGAGAAAGAGACAGAGAGACAGAGAGAGAGAGGGTTTGTTCACAGGATCAGTATTAATCCTATAATGCTTTGGATTGGAATGCTCAGGATTTGACTAATGGAAATGTAAACACACTCAGTTGCGTGAACACATTTATTAGATTCACTTTACATGGTTAGTTAAATGTAAATGTAAATTTATAGACAGAATTCTTTTCCAGGCTTTTCCCCGGGACTCCATAACACTCCTCCTCTCTATCTTCACGCCTGTACGTTCCTTCCACATTTCTCCCACCTACTCAGTAGCGTCTGCATCTCTTATTGTGCACGCTACATTTACTCTGAGATGTGGTTTATAGTTATAGTTATAATATGTGTCACAAAGGAGGCAAATGCAAATGCAGTTTAGCTTTTTATTTTAAAAAAAAAAGGCACAGTAAACAGGCAGAGGTCAGTCGATCGGCAAACAACTGTAGCGTGGACTTTCCAACACACATAGAACCCGGGAACAGAACCGGATCAAACCCAGAATATAGCAACATAGGATAAAGGCTTGGTAAAGTCAGGCATGTGTACATGAGTGTTTACTTCGCAATGAGTAAGTGTGTGTGTGTGTGTGTGTGTGTGTGTGCTGATGGTGATTGGTGACAGGACTGAATGATTGGAAGTCCAGTGACTGGGAACGTGACAAGGTGTGTGCGCTATGGTAAGTGTAGTCCGGGGCGGCCATGTTTGTAGGCCGTGGTGTATTCTGGGAAATGGATTTTGGTGCTGGTAACTGGGTTGTGCTGGCAATATGCAGGATTTTATTTTTAAAATTTCTTTACTTTTAGTTTCTTATTATTATCTCGTATATTATCATCTGTCCTCCCATCTCATTAACTGAATGTGTTCATGATCAGAAGTACAGAGTGTTCAGTGTGTTTGGACAGAACCTTGCTGTGTTCTGCACCTCGGTGTGGTTCTCTAGGCAGCAGTCACACTCGGGTCTGAGAACGTCCGAGCGAGGTGGTCTCACTTCACTTCCCACTGAGAAAGTGAATCGACTCTGAATCGACTCCCTGCAGGAAGTGAATCAATCATGCTGTGTGTTTTCAGTTGCAGAGTGCGAGCTGCTAAACCGAGCCAAAGCACAGAGCTGTAGAACTGCAGAAATGTTCCTAAGATGTGGAACAAAAAGAGAAAATAAACGTTGGATGTGACACAGAAAAGGTTTTAAACTAGTTATTTATGTAATCATCTAATTATATGATCTAATTATTATCACCAGGCTCCGTGTTCTTTGTACTCGGGTGATTTCAGTGATTCCTACAAGCAGTTCGTAAAGATAAGTTTATTTATTTACATCAGCGTCTTTCTGTCTCTTTCTGAATGAAAGAGTTTTATGAGGCTGCTTTCAACACTACATGTTCCTTGTACATTATTATTATTATTATTATAATTATTATTATTATTATTAGTAGTAGTAGTAGTAGTAGTAGCAGTATATTAAACATTTTTTTCTTCTTGGCTAATTTCATTATGTGCAGTGTGAAACTGAACCTAATAGCAAACAAACCAAACGCATCAGGTTTGTTCTGATTCAGAACAAAAAAACCTAAAAAAAAAAAAAAAACCTCTCTGTCCTAAAAAAAACCTCACTAATGGAAACTTGTGTGTAAAAGTGTGTGTTATGTTTAGCGCTCAGATTTACTAACTGGTGTTTAAACAATGAGCGACGAAGAAGGTGACTGATCAGTCTGGCAACTGGGACCTCTAGTGGTTAGGAATATATGTGTGTGTGTGTGTGTGTGTGTGTGTGTGTGTGTGTGTGTGTGTGTGTGTGTGTGTGTGTGTGTGTGTGTGTGGATGACCCAAAAAAAGATGGAAAATCTGCCTTTGACTAAAAAAAAGTTTTTCTGCCTGTTATGTCTTATATAAATATATTTTATAAAGATTTGATGTGTTTAAATGCTGTGAGTGTCCTTTACCTCAGGTGATGAGGAGGCAGAGACAGAGGCTGATAATCAAAGCGAGAAATCATTTCATATCATAAACTTAGAATATTTTTAGAATTTGTCAGTAATTTCGATAAATGTAATGCTGCACTAATATATATATGATGTAGCAGTAATACAGTGTATGTATATCGAAGGATCCTTCGCTCCTTTCTGCATACTCAGAATTGTTCGTTTAACTGAACTGCAATGGCAAAGTATAAATTCAGACCTACGCCTAAGCCACAGTTGCCATGGTTACGCTGTATCAGAAGAAGAGGCATTTTATATATTAGTGCTTTTGTCTGACTCTCAGCCTCCAGTAGAGGACAGCACTTAGCCACAAGTTTCCACTAAACCCACTACGCTCGCTACAGAGAAGTCTCATACTGCTGAATAAGTGTCATTTTAGGTTTTATAAAGTGTTGGTGCCAAGAAGAAATAAATTAAAAAAAAAAAACAGAATAAAGAATAAAAATAATTTATTATTTTTATATTCCTGAATATCATACCACATGTGTATTTACATTTATATTTAAATGAATATGATGTGAAAATACAGCAGTATTTATCATGTTGATGATTCAGAAAGATGCACTAAATCATGCCAGGTTTTTCACACACACACACACACACACACACACACACACACACACGCTAACATATCTGAATATCATTAACTGTCGACACCTTCAGGAATTTTAGTTCTGTCCAAAAATCGGATGAATGTGTTTGTAGATTAATATTGAGTCTGCGTTATTATTACATTATTATGGCCTCATTAGCAGAATGTTAATGATCCTTTCACTCTTTACTGTCAGAGCAGCGCTCGAAAGTCGAGCTGTTTTAACAAAACTCACTCATTTACTCTGACTTTCAGATATATCCGTGCCTTTAACTTTCTTTTAGACAGTTTTCACTGGTTTTATTTTTAATTTCATTCTCTTTATTGTCGTGTATTCAGTGTCCTTCATCTCCCTTTTCTTCTTCTTCCTATTATTATTATTATTATTATTATTATTATTATTATTATGAAAGCGAACCTAATTTCATTTGCAATTTTCATGTCGATCTTCTTCTTAATATAATATAATATAATATAATATAATATAATATAATGTAATATAATATAATTTTCTGAAGTAACTGTTGAGGTATGGAATGTGTTTTGAGATTATATTTAAAGTAATGTGCAAAAATATTAGTATAAAGAATAGAAATAAAGGTAAAGTAGGTTACTGTTAAGCAAATTTATTCAATAATAATAATAATAATAATAATAATAATAATAATAAACACATTAATAAACATAAGGAATGTAACAGACAGCAGAACGTCAGACACAGAAATGAGGAGAGTCGTATAATACAAAACTGATCCAGAGAGATGAACTGAAATATAAAACATGTATGTATTTAAAATATGTAGTAATATTTACTACGTCCAGACATATCCAAAAATTGTAGATTAAAATAAATCTTAAAAATAAATGTCATCTGTATGTCCAAATAAATAAATAAATAGATAGATAAATAAATAAATAAATAACATGCACACTGTTGCTTAAATGAATCAGTTACTGTATGAGTTACTATAAATGACTCGTTGCCATGGTTACATTCTTTTAATCTCCTCTGAATTTTAGTTCACTTATGGCGAAATCAGCAAAAGCAAAATATTGCGAATGAATTCTCCACACTGTAACCTGCAGAGGATTAAGCTCATATCATTAAAAGACTTTTAGGAGAGTTTTGAGAATGAAGAAGAAGAATCGTTAGGAAACTGAAGTTGCTCTAGTTAGAGACATAACAAAGACGTTAAGTGGAAGTGACATCACCGAGACAGGAAGTTGTAATCATGATGCTAATGAGTAAGGACGGTCGTAGCAGGTGACCTTTTAAGTGCAGGTGGAGTGCAGGGGTCAGTCCGGGCACTGTCATGCCCCAGGGGTCGCCATGGTGACCGTGACCTTTCCCCCACAGCCCCTGCAGCCGGGGGGCGGGAAACCCCTACGCTCACATTCAGCTCTGAGAGGAAGTTCACCTTTAACGCAGCAGGAAGGCGTGTCACCGTGTGTCACTATGATTGCAAAAGAACGCGTTTGCTTAAAGTGAACCGCATCACAGACGGCAACCGCTGCCTGGCGACAGTCGCCCTGACGACCTGAGACTTAACCTCCTCGGCAAAGCTGTCCTCGAAAATAGAGAAGATTCCAAAACTTAAAAAAAACAAACAGGACTCAGAAAAAGGCAACACAGGCACTGTGCTGTTTTTGACCATTTTCCACTGAACATTTTCGTTCTTCTGCATCTCTAATAAATCAGTCGTCTAAAGTCCAGTGAAAAATTTACACTCTTAGAAAAAACTCAGGGTTTTTTTTTTTTTTTAGATAGTTTTCTGTTTTCTGTTGTTAATTTGTCTCATCGGGACAAACAGAAAAACGCTTCCAGGTCTAGGTGTTTTTTTTCCCTCCTCAAGTTCAAGCTCATTTTTGGAACAGTTTCTGAATCAACTAATCAACTTTAACCACAAATATTAAAACTAAAATAAAATTCAGATTCACAACACAATTCACTGCAGGTTTGATTGGTTTTTTTTTTTGGTTTTTTTTCACACTTTTATTCACTCCGAGGTCTGTATAGAACACAAACACACTACATTTGGCTTTTGGCAACAGGTACAACAGATCTTAACAAAGCTCTTGTCTGTGTGAAGGATGATGGATTAGTGAGAGTTATATTTCATTAAAACAATAAAAAATGAATGATAAGAGACTGTGCAGCGAACACTAGCTACATGTTTATATTCACAGAAGTGCAAATGAGACACAACCGGTGCGAACTGTCAAATATTTCACACAGTAAAGAGTAAAATTATACACATTCTGTACAGAAGTAATTCATTCATTAATTTCCAAAAACTATAATCAGTGCTCACATCATCCCTCTGACTGACAGCTTTGTCATTATGTCATTTATTTAGTTTATCGAAAATCGAAACAGTGCTGTACGAGTAAAAAATATTAGAGCGAGCGTGTAGAGTCAGTCTTAAATAATTACAGAGGTTTTTAACACCTGTCTAATTGTGTCTCTGAGACTGTGTGTGTGTGTGTGTGTGTGTGTGTGTGTGTGTGTGTGTGTGTGTGTGTGTGTGTTTAGTTTGGAACGTGCTCTCTATAGTCTCTCCATTTTGTTATATAACATGCTGTTACTCCTTGAGTCACATGACAAACTGAGTCACTTAGTTCATTCAGTTTAAACTGGTAGTTGATTGGGGCAGATGTTAAATTGGAGAGCCAGATATTGGACTGGGCCAGTTGTTGGTCTTTGGGGGGTGGTGTTGTTGAAATTGGGGGTAGTTATTAGATTGAAGGGGCAGTTATTGGAGTAAGCAGGGTAGTAATTGTACTGCAGGAGCTGTCATTGGATTAAAGGTGTAGTTATTGGATTCGGGGGTGGTTAGTGGATAAAAAGGGCAGTTGTTGGAGCTACAGAGACAGATATTGGATGAAAGGGGTAGTTATTGGAGTTAGAGGGCAGGTATTGCAGTAAGCAGGGCAGTTATTGGACAAAAGGGGCAGGTATTGGAGTTAGAGGGCAGGTATTGAAGTAAGCAGGGCAGTAATTGGACAAACAGGGCAGGTATTGGAGTACAGGGGCAGTTATTGGAGTTACATGTGCAGTTATAGGAGTTACAGGGGCAGTTATTGGAGTTATGGGGCAGTTATTGGTGTTAGAGGATAGTTATTTGATGAATGGGGCAGTCATTGTACTGCAGGAGCAGTTATTGGGCTTGAGGGGCAGTTTGGGGTTTTAGAACACACCCGAACGCTGGAGTCAGCTTCACACTTCCTGGTCCTGCTGTTCCACAGTGCCTCTGCATCACCCAGCAACGGCTCTGACTTTACCACGGCAACACCTGGGGTCACCATGGAAATGCCCTGGGACTGACCCATCCTGATCAGGACGTCGAGAGAACGTTTCTTCCACTCGTCCTCTGTCTCTGTTTCCTCTTCCTCTTCCTCTTCTTCTCCTGTCTCGGAACTCATATCCTGGCTCTGTCCTGAATGCTATTGTGTGACAAAAAGAGTTTTGTTTTCTAAAATAGAGTTAACAGAATATAAAACAACACAACTTTAACTTATCACAAGCCCGCTACAGTGTAAATGAAGGTCTAGTATAAATAGCTTGTTAGCTACTCTGTAGCTATTTTACATCAATTAGCACACGCTTAAAACAAATCTGACGCTATGTTTCAGACAATGTTGCGCGCTAACTTGCAAGATTTACTTTCGCTAATGATCGACAGAGTAATTTAGCTAGCTAGCATTGACCACTATCCACTAACTTTCCTTGGCTGTTGTATATTGATAAACTTTGCATCATCGTGAAGTTGGAGATATCTGAAAAATTTTGACTGTGAAGAGTTTCTACGTGCTCTGGACTAACTACTAAAAACGCTAACTAGCAATAAACGCTAACATTTGTCACCTGTTTCATTTCATGCTTTTCACCCGGAGGCGTGGTCGTCATGGCGACGGGCTCCTTTTTGACAGATAGGTCGAGGGGTCCCTGCGCGGTCCTCTGCAGCGCCTGCTGGATGTGAGACAGCTCCAGGCGGATTTTGCGGATCTTTTGTGCCCACATGTGGTGAGAGTGGGCGTGTTCAGGGTGTAGCTCCGCCTCTCGCTCGGCACGATGAAGCTCCTGCAGCGCTGAGGAAAGATCGCACACTATCTCTCCATCCATCCCTCCATTCGTCTCTGCATCCGTCCCTCTGTCCTTCTCTTCGCCTGCCTCTGAGAAGTGGGCGGTGCTTCTCATGTCCGGGTAACGCTCGTCCAATCCAGTCCGACTGTTGAGATAGAGAGAGACAAAAAGAAAAGTCATTAAGGCCCTCATCATCATTTTCATCACAGCTAAGTGCGCAAAATAAAAGACCATTTAAAAAAATCTATTGAACAAACCATGAATGTAAAATGTTTGTTATATTACGATCTTTTCTTTTAGGTATGGAAACCAGCCTTTATAATAAATCTTTTTTTTTTATTTATTTTGCAACAGAATCTTGTTTTGAAATCACAATTTTTCAAATATTTAAAAAATGGCTAAACTTTATTTTAAGAAAAACATATATGGCATTAATTACAAATTAAAATATGTTTAAAATGCACATTGCACCTTTAAGTACATTTTTGTTGCTTTTTTGCATCAGGAGTTAACGTATAAACATGTTAGATTAGGAAACAAGGTTGTTTACTTTGTTAAACAAAAAGTATAAAACTAAAATATCATTGCGTGTTTGATTTTTGTGCATTTTACACTACTTTGTGGCCTTACGAACTTCATGATTTGGAAGTGTTTTACTTGATAGTGTTAGATATTTGACAGTACAGGTGTTATTCCTCACCTGCCCATTAGGGGGCAACCACAGGTTTTTGGAGGCACCCTGTGTAAAAAGAAGAAGAGAATGGCTTTTCAAGCACATGGTTCTCTCTGTGTATGGTGTGAATCTCTTTATCGAGGAATTCTTGTTCACCTGCTTGAAGTAAGTGAAGTTTTGTTTGTTTAGAGTTTATTCGTGTGGGAAGCTGTATGCTGATTGGCCACTGTTTAATCATGTTGTAGCAATGCCATAGCTAATGGTTAGATAGACAGACTGACCACATAAGCAATCTATGATAACTACCTGTATAACGATACACTCCGGTCGTGATTCGATTCAATTCATGATTCTGGCTTCACAATTCACGATTCAATTAGTTCTTGGTATTGAATGAAGAAAAATTCTGACTGAAAAGATTTTTTTCATTTCTGAATTATTAAACAATGCAAAACAATGTGCATTTTAGTCTGTGTAAAATTAAATCAATCAAAAATTGCTATGAACAGAGGTTTAATATTGTAAACAAAATGTACTACACCATATATTAAAAAATAAATTAATTAATTTATGAAGTCTCTGACCTGGGGAAAATGATGGATTGAAATATAATGAGCTCGGTAGCAGTGCCTGAGGTGTCATTTTAACTGGAAATAGAGCTCCAAAGTCAGCTAAAATGCCCGGGATCCACAGGCTATTTCTTGGGCTCTGTACATCACAGTGGTGCGGGGCTGGTGATGTTAGAAAGCTAATGAAAAGCTCTTTTTTTTTTAATGGTTATAACCCTATAACCTATAATGTGTGGTGGTCGTAGGCCGGAGCTACCGGTGCAAACAGTGCAATTACATTAAATGCATAATTAACAACATGCTCATATACACATGTAAATCACACATTTCTATGATGCACAGCATCACAGTTTTGCGTCGTGATGCATCATGTCCCAATATATCATTACACCACTAATGATTTCCTGGAATATTGGATTGCAGAGGAAATTTTCTTTTATACCTGTCTGCAAATAAAGACTATTGTCCAGTACACCAGAACTATTGCACTCTCGACCAGCAGTGGAAGTCATTCCAGTTCCCCAGCTGGATAGCTCACTTCTCCACCTAAAGATACTGTCAAGTTAACATAGAACCCATTTCTCTACCCATCAGCTTATTGACCATCCAATAGCATCAACCTCATGCACCGCTGCACTTCCCAGATGAGTCCTGTCCACTTCCTTTTACAGGAGAAGAACATTGACTAGCTGCCTTCATGGAGCCAAGAGACTGTTTATAGAGACAAAGACTGTTGGTCATGGAGAAAAAACCTTTGTGTAATTTTGTAGATAGGTGTTGTGATGGCAACAAACACATTTACTAACACAATTATAGTGATTAGTTCTCTGTTTCTAACCACAAAGAAAAGAAAGTTAGGTACTCCCAATCCCCGTAAATATTTATATGAATCTTTTTCTGCTTAACTAAGAAAAGGGAAGGTTACCGAACCTTTTCAACTGAATGAAAAAAGAGAGAAACAAATATTAAAGAAAGAAAGAAAGAAAGAAAGAAAAGAAATAAAGTAGGAAAGCCAACCAAAGAAAATGCAAAAAGGGTAAAAAAAAAAAAAAAGGACGAAAAAAAGAAAATTAATAAACGATTAAACAAGCAGGATGTAGTAATAACTAAACTCAGAGCGAGTGGTGTCATCACTTGGCTCTCTCACCTGCTCTGTAGGAGGAGTTGGTCAACAGAAATGGGCATGGCCTGACTGGTCAGGAATGATGGCACCGCCTTTTTTTCTACAGGTGCATTATGGGAGTCCAGAGGAGCGCCTGCCCTTTTCACACTTTGCTCCACCCCCCATCGACTCTGACCCCGCTCCCCATTGCCAGGCCCCGTCTCTGGGCTCAAGCTGCCAGGCGAGCTCCAGGCTTCAGTCGAGCCTGCAGGCCGGACTGTCGGGAACTTCCACAGGTTGAGTTTGGGGGTAAAGGCAGTGGGTTTAATGGCTTTACTGGGGTCTGATGCTGCCGTGTGCTCACACAGGAAGGGGTAATAGATGCGTGAGGGCAGTACTGAGCGTTCGGAGTGTGTGTGAGTGTGTGTGAGCTGAGCTGCTGAAGCCAGAAAAGGCAAAGAGCCGACCTGTGCTGGATTGGACGTGGTTGCAGCGCCGTGGCCGGGATTAAGATAGGAAAAGAGGTCAGAGGTCAAAGGGTAGCCAACGCCAAGCAGAGAAAGGTTGAGGGATGGGGCATCGGGGCAGTTGAGGTGCCCAGGGGGTAAGGTGGGGGGGTAACAGGGCAATGACTCGGACAGGAGCAAGCGCGTTTTGGAGAGACGGTAGTGACGCAGCTTTGATTCGACCTCCACTGAGCGTGCTCGTAACAGCTGCTCCTCCAGCGAAAACACATCCGCCATGATAAGCTCAGCTTCCTGCTTGGCCCCGCCCCTCTGGGACGCCTCTGTCTGTTCTGAGCTCTGATTGGCTGTCCCGTTGGTCTCTGCTCGACCTTCTGCACCTTTTTCTATCTCCATCTCCTGTTCATCGGTGAAGCTGATCTGCAGGTCGTCTCCTCCCTTCCGCTCCGCCTGCTCCTGCTCCTGCTCCGAACCGCGACTTCCCACAATGCCCTGCTGCAGGCGGATCTGGTCGGACGGGAGCAGGTTCCCTTTTTTATAGGGCCAGTCAGACTCGATGAGCAGCGAGAGCGAGTTCTTACACAGGCTGTACTTCATGTGGTTGTACAGGTGGGATTTCTCCATGCAGGTGAAGGGACACTGGAAGCACTTGTAGTTGTAAGGTTTGCCGAAGGGACGCGGGATGTAATGCGGCTTCTTCGGCTTACGCTCTTTATGTTTACAGCCCGAAGGCAACTTACACTCCTCCTTCGGCATGATGGAGGGAGACAGAGGGCCGTTCTGTGAGGGGGATAAAGAGAATAATAAAACAAAATTATTTAAATTCAGTTTATTTTATTTGTAATTAAATCACATGAATTCTCTACAGTGTAACTTAAATGATGCTGATTTAATGAGCATAAAGTATTAAACCGTGTAATGTGTGTGTGTATATATATTATATAGTGTGTATTTTTGCTATGGAAAGTTCTCATTTGATGTTTTCGAACACAGATCCAGACCAAAAAAAAAAAAGCAATTCTAAATGAGAGCAACTGAAACATAGAATATACAGAATTATTTAATAGAAATTATTTATATTATATTTATTTATAGGTTGCAGTGTGTGATATGGTTTTAAAGTAATAAAGCAAGATAGCAATAATGTAAGCAATTCTAGCTGGGTACATTGATGGAGAGAAGATAAAAAAAAATTAACAAACAAAAAAAACTGCTTTAAAAAATAAGCATTAAAACAATCAATAGAAAAACATAAAATTATTACAATTTCAGAAAAAGTGAACAGACTATATATTTAAATAGAACCATTACATGAAATGATACGAAACAAGAATGTAAAAGTGATTAAAAAAAAAAAAACAACAGTAAATCATAGGTAACATTTTAATTGGAGGTTAATTTAATAAAACAATAATAAGCATGTAATAAGTATTTTATTAATTAAAGCTTGATGATCGATTAATTTATTTAGGAACAACTTCAGAATGTAATAATTCTAAAAATATTTGTTCAAGTATAAAGTTAAACATACATTTTATATGATTTAATTAATATTTAAGTTAAAATATTATAACTTTAATTTAATTAATACCTAAACTCAGTGTGTCCCGAGAACTGGAGAATCAAAATATATATATTTTTTAATTTTCTATTTGTTTAATTAAGGGTTTTATTACTTCTTACTAGAATATTAACAAATGTTTAGAAGCCACTGTTCATTACTGAACTACATATTACTGGGTTATAACTCATTTATTACTTAAATTAAGGTGTTAAATTAAGGTGTTACCCAAATCACCAGTAAATCATCGGTTTAACTAGTAAACCAGTTTTAACAGACTGAAGAAAAAAGTGTTAAAGTTAAAGGTTTAAACACCACGAATGATAAAAGCGAGTGTTAGTGTTTTAACTCCCTGAAGAACAATAAATAAAGTTCGATTTTACTTGAAAAAAAGTCGAGGAACCTGAAACACATTCTGAGATGAACTCGGACGTAGCAGACGATCGATCAGAACTTCGTAAATAAATAAAAAAATAACAGCAATCAAACATCTAATGGTATTTCAAGCAGTGCACGTTTAGTCGTGTGTGTGTGTGTGTGTGTGTGTGTGTGTGTGTGTGTGTGTGTGTGTGTGTGTGTGTTGCCACTAGCATGTCTCAGGAGACTCTGGTCTGTTCTTCCTCTACCTGCCATCCTTCATTACTTCCAGCACACACACACACACTGTCGTGCGGACTGTCGTGTGTGTGTGTGTGTGTGTGTGTGTGTCTCTCAGGGGGCTGCACCTGTTCACTGGCTGCATGTTTTGGTGCTGTGTTTTTTCTGCAGGACCCTCGAGGTCAGCTACGGGCTCCACATGGTGAGGGGCTTGAGGTGTGTGTGTGTGTGTGTGTGTGTGTTGTAATGAGGGATGACTGCCACAGGGCATCATTAGTGTAGGGAAGTGGGTCAGGGCAAATAGACTGTTCTTTTACCCCCCTCCTCTAGCGTTCAGCACTCAGTGATGTTCCAACGCTGTCTCTTTAAATTTGACTCATCTTAGTTATTAGCGTTATTAGGGAATGTGCTAGCGTTTGAGATCTTACTCTAATCTTTAATGTTGTTCTTGAGTTAATATTAAAACACGTTCGGTTTAAGAAAGTGTCAAAACTCTTTGCACTATCTAAGGCTATTTAGTTGCACCAGAAAAGCTAAGAAGGATGTTCCTAATTTACCACCAATTACATTTTTTTTATTACTTAAAGAACAACACGTCATACAGTTTCTCTCTTTATCGTTATATTTAATGGTGTGGAACTTAAATGAAATGAGTTAGTTCCTGTTCTCACTTACGTTATAGCAGCTATAAACAGTCGTTCCCTCACCAGCCTCTGTATTTGTCTGTCTTCAAGTTAATAATAATAATAATAATAATAATAATAATAATAATAATAATAAAAAAAAAAAAACTCAGCTTGTGTGACCGAGAAGCCACAAAGAAGCGTAAACAACTCTGTCCTGAAGATGTCAGAAAAGTTACAGCTGTACCTCGGGCTGATACAAAGCACTGACACTGGAGACTCCTTCCATACAGGTTAATCCATTTATGTAGAGTGTTCTCCGTACCCCGTGTCCCTGCGAATGAGCTCTTACTGTAGAAACGATGCGATTTTTTTTTTTTTTTTTTTTTTTTTTTTTTTTTTTTTTTTTTTTTTTTTTTTTTTTTTTTTTTTTTTTAAATTAATGAAAGGATTTTTCAAATCAGTGACACCTCAGAGAACCGAAACAGTTTTAGAGATAAATACCAGTCACACTAATATTTGTTTAATTGAGTTCTTTTATCACTTAAGCACTTTTTTTTTTATAATTAGGAACTTTTCATTATTTTCCTGTCATATATATAAATGTTTGCATTAAACTAGTATAGTTTAGTTAGTTGGTATCTGGGCATTATTATTATCACCCAACTCTAAATCCACTGGGGTGTGTGTGTGTGTGTGTGTGTGTGTGTGTGTGTGTGTGTGTGTGTGTGTGGTAAAGAAATGTCCGGTGTTTTGTCCTTTAGTTGAAATTAGAATTTAATCTCCAAACTTACACCTGTGTGTTATGTTTCCCAATAGAGACGCTTCTTTTAATTTTCTCTTTGAAAAAATGAGACACTTTTTCTCAGGTGTGGCATCATCATCTGCCCTCGTCCCATTTACCCGAAGGAAACACACACACACACACACACACACACACACACACACACACACACACACACACACACTTTCCTAACTCCGGGATAATGTCTTTAAGGAGATCCTGAGTACAGGAAGAGAAAAGGCATCAGATTTCACACACACTTTCATCTCTTAGGACACACTGTCTCTCGCTGTCTCTCTTTCATTGTCTCTCTTTCTCTCTCACACACTCTCTCTCTCTCTCTCTCTCTCTCTCTCTCTCGCTGTCTCTCTCTCGCTCATTTTGTCCCTCTGTCTTTAGGACACGCTGTAAAATGAAATGCCTCCAGTGATGTTCTGCTTTTAACTGCTCTTATGATTCAAAACTGCCATTACATTCAAATCAATATAAATTATTTTTGCAGACATTTTTTGTTGTTCCGTTATTGTGTGTGTGTGTGTGTGTGTGTGTGCGCGTGTGTGTGTGGGCGAACATGTGACCTCTGTTTGTATTCTGAATTAAAACAAGCTGCTGAAAGCATTGATGTATTAAATAAAAAAAAAAGAGCAACACAATATAAAACACATACGATCACCAGAGGGCAATAACATGGATGGATGGATTGAGTGATGGATGGATGGAGGGTTTGGTGGATGGAAGGAGGGATGGATGGATGGACAACAGTTAAACAGATAGGTGAATGTGTGTACGTATTGACGCCCAGATTAAAGGATAGACAGAAGGATGGAGTGATGGATGGCTGGACTGAATTAATGTTGAATGGATGAATGTGTAGACAGATTGATGGCCAGATAGAAGTATAAACATATGGATGGTCAGATAAATAAGTTTATGAACAGAAAGATGAGTGGATGGATGGATGGATGGAGTGATAGAATTCAGCAGTGAAATGATGGATAAACAGGTAAATGGATGGAAATAGATGGGGAAGTGGATGAATACAAGGACAGAAGGCTTAGTGGACAGCTGAACAGATGGATAGATGAGTGCAAAATTTATTTAACAAATTCCATGCATTTTTCATCTTTTTAAAAACCTGGAAGGCCAGATAAGTGAATGGATAGACGTGATATACTACCTAAACAATACAACAATGTCTCACACACACACACACACACACTCCATGTTCTCACTAAATATATTGCGAAGATGAAGGTTGTTTTGTCACATCACTGTTCAACACGACTTTCAGAGCAATCAATAACAAAATCATTTTTACATTCCACTGTCAGACTCCATTATTTGTGTGTGTGTGAGTGTGTGTGAGTGTGTGTGAGTGTGTGTGAGTGTGTGTGAGTGTGTGTGATGAAGCTCTTTCAGACTTTAAAACAGAGTGAACACACTAAATACGGGTTACACGCAAAAAAACAGCAACATGATACAGACCAGAGCAGATTGAAAGATAGACAGGCAGATGATGGATGGATAAAATAATAAACTGGCAAAATGATGAAAGAATGGATGACAGAAAGGTGGAGAGATGGACAGATAGATGGTGTCATGAACACCAATAAAGATGGATAAGTACACAGAGAAATAGAGGATGGTTGATTACGAATGGCTGGATGGATGAACAGAAGGATGCACAGATGATGGAGATGATAAAATAATAGACTGATGAATAGCAGATAGGTGGAGAGATGGACAGATGGATGGATTTAATACCGAAACAGAATACCGATACAGACTGATGAGTAAATGGACAAATAGAGGATAGATGGACAGATGAAAGAATGACTAACAAATGTATGGATGAATAGATGGATAGACAGATGGATGGATGGGTGGAGAGATGGACGGGCAGGCAGGTGAATGGATGACTAACAAGTGTATGGATGAATAGATGGACAAAAATGGACTGATGGACAGAAGAATACAAATACAGACTGATAGGCAAAGAGAGGATGGATGAATAGATGAGAGACGGATGACTATGGATGGATAGATTGACTGACGATGGATGGATGCACAGGTAGGTGGAGAGATTAACAGACGGAGGGATGGACGGACAAATTTGTGTAATAGATGGATAGATTGAGGATGAATAGACAGATAGATGGATAGATGAAGTGGACAGATGAATGGATGATAAAATGACAGATAGTTGACAGAAGACAGACGTGTTTAATAATGAATAATTAAAAAGTGTTTAAGTTTGAAAAGAAAAAGAATCCGCGAATTTTGGAGAATAAAATGATGTAATGTGCATCTAGTAGAAGAGTAAAAGAAATTACATGAATGACGACGATTTTTATTTAGACAATAAATCAGAAAACAATTTAAAACAAAGAGCAATGAAATTCTGTACGCACTTTACCTAAAAAGATTTAGGTTTTTAATTTAGCTATAAATATCACACAATTTCCATTAATAAAATTAATGTGATATAAATAATTTCATCAAATAAAACATTTCCAAGTGTGCCTGACCTTCAGAACGTTGCAGTGTGAATCTCTCTCTCTCTCTGTGTGTGTGTGTGTGTGTGTGTGTGTGTGTGTGTGTGTGTGTGTGTGTGTGTGTGTGTGTGTGTATGTAAAGCAAATGACATTTTATAAAATAATAAATAGTAAATTTAGCTTTTAAAGGTCCAGATTTACACACTGATATTACAAAAGATATAACTTGTACTGTACGCAGTGAGAACACAATTTAGTAGTAACAATATTAATGTAATTAAATAAAAATGTAATATTAATAAAATTAAAATGAAATAAAATACTACTACTACTACTACTACTACTAATAATAATAATAATAATAAGCAGAAGAAGAAGAAGTAAAAAATGAAGACGAATGTTACTGAGCAGAAATTTGTTCCAGTGTGTCAGAAAGCTCACGTTATCTGAAAAGGTCACGTTCTTCAGGTTCTTCATTAATATCATATTTAATTTTATAATTGCATTTTATTTATAAGCGCCTTTTGGGTGCAAAATGAATGCAAAATTACAAAATAATTACAATAAATATGGATTAAAAACATTTTCCTTATAAAGTCAAGCCTGTTGGATACTTGCTTTTTTTTAAAAGTGTTGAATACAAATTAGTAGTAACTTATTATTATTATTATTATTATTATTATTATTATTATTATTATTATTATTGTTATTATTATTATTATTATTATAAGGAATGTTTTCTGTAAAATAGTTATTTTTTTTCCTATTGTTTCTCTTGTTTCTTCATTTATATTGATTTAAAATTGTCCAATTTGATAACTTGTTCTACTTCGTTAGTAAAAAAGGGACATTCAGACAAAAAAACGTGACAAAGCTCCACAAACACAAACTCTGTAAACTCTATAAACTCATCTTACTTTTAGTAAAACAAGAAAAAAAAATACTCAAAAAAAAAAAAAAAAAAAAAAAAAAAAAAAAAAAAAAAAAAAAAAAAAAAAAAAGCAATAAATTTTACATAAGAATTCAATTTCACGTACCTGTATTGGTGTGATATGCAGTGCTGGAGAGGTGTGTGTGTGTGTGTGTATATATGTGTGTGTGTGTGTGTGAGTGTGTGTGTATATGAGTCGTGTGTCGGTGCTGAAGAGACCAGACAGTGAGAGTGTGGATGTGTGTGTGTGAAGAGAAGAGAGAGAGAGAGAGAGAGAGAAGGAGTGTGTGCTGTAGAGCGAGCACAGAGGAATGAATGAGAGAGGGAGGGAGAGACGGAGAGACGGATAGAGAAGTGTATATATGTATACTGACTGCGAGCGATGCCTTGGGGCAGTACAATCGTGAAACTGCCCCTCCCGCGCTCGCCCTGTCATATGTGGTTTCTAGCTCGCAGCTAAGCTACAGTAACGACAGTAACGACTTCTCCACTGCGGGCTACAGCGAGAACGCTGCTCTAATTGGACCGCTGAGCTACTTAAAGTCACCGCAAACTTTTATAGCACTTTAGCAGTGTGTTAGTGAGAGTGAAACTCTGTCCTGTTCTCTCTCAACACCTCACTGAACCCGGCTCAATAATCTGATCATTGTCTAATTTCACACCACAGCGCTGTTGAATTCTGGATACTGGTTGGTTCGAAAGAAATTGATTAATTTTCATTTTCGATAACAGCAACATTTTTTGATACGTTATCGTTTCTACAGTAACGACTCATTCACAGGGACTTGTACGGAGGACGCGCCACATAAACAGATTTAAAGAAGTTTTCTCTAAGGAGAAATGTGTTTATTTAACATTCGTGGAAGGAGTCTCCAGTGTCAGTGCGTTGTAACAGTCAGAGGTAAATGTCTGATGTCTTCAGGTCAGAGGAGTTTACGCTTCTTTACGGTTTCTGGGTAAAAAAAAAAAAATTTTTTTTGTCTAAGTGACTAAGTGAAGAGAGAGAATAAAGAGAGGCTGGTGAGAAGACGAATATTTATAGCTGCTCTAACGTAAGTGACGTCATACTTTTATCCGTTAATAAAACGGATGCGTGATTGTGATCATAGGTAAGTTGCTGTGGTGTAAGAGGAATAAAACACTTGCGGATGTTCTCTTATAGGAAAATAATCAACTTCAGGGTGGTAAACAGTAACTCTGCATCATCACACCACACCATCATTTATATATGATAATATATAATATATATAATTGGAAATAAAAGAGCTTTTGTAGAAGTACTAAGCACCAAAGACTTAAAAAATTAACACAGTACCAGGAATGGATAAAATATAATTAGGAAATTTAGCTATTAACATTGAATCTCATAGCACAGGGTCATTTTTTTAAGCTGCTGCTAAACATGCAAAAGAGACTAAACTTTTTCACACCAGGAAATTTCTTCATTGTTTCCCCCTGAAATAATCAACTTTGAGGCTTTTTAAAGTCAAATAAGATAATGTGGATTTTAATTCACATTCACATTTAATTCAGAATTTTAATTCATATTAATTTCAATAAAAAAGCAACAAAGTTAAAACAACGGGAAGTGTGAATTTTAAGTCCTTCTTCTTTGCTGGGCTTTATTAATAATTTATATCTGTAAATGCACTCAGTGAGAGCCAAATTTGCAAACGATTCATTTTTCTGAATGATTCCTTTAAGTGAATCAGTTGAATTGATTCAGTACATGCTAAATAGCATCATGTTCTAGGAGATAAAATGTGATTCTTGATAAGTTTAGCTATAGATTCAACCGCAGCTCAATTACAGCTCACGTACTGCTTTTAGAGCAGGTGGGCGGAGTTTCGCTAGTGGAGTTAATAATAAGAACACTAAGTAGCCTAAAGTGTAGTGTTAAACCCCTATCACTAAATGTCCACTCAGTCGTGCAGTGTGTCTGTTCATGCATACAGTTCACATTTGTTTCCCTCCACAACCAGCATAATTTAGCATTTTTAACACAAACTAGCCACGAGAAACACTTAACACTGCTGCGTCTCTCTCGAGAACTCGCTGCTCTGTCAGTCTGAGTTTCGTTTAACAGCTCACAGAGAATCACAACTGAAAATTTACGCATTTATGTTCATGAATGTCCAAACAAATAGGATTCATTGGCCTGTTAAATTCAGTTAAATACAATTCTCTTTATGTCATGTGGATATATTGACCAGCGTGTAAATGGTCACATGACCCAGGTTATGCTTATGGCGCAGAAAGAAGACATCACACTTCTCTAACAGGATGTAAGTAAAACATGTTATTATAGACTTCTAATTATGACTTCTTCTTGTGTGTGTGTGTGTGTGTGTGTGTGTGTGTGTGTGTGTAAGGGGTGAGTACTTCACGGAGAATCTGCCGTGCTGTCAGACAGAGACAAAGAAATTAACAGTGACAGCAATATCCACAAAATCCTACCATCTGGGGAGAGAAAGAGAGAGAGAGAGAGAGAGAGAGGCAGGGATAGAGAGAGAGAGAGCGAGCGAGAGAGAGAGCGAGCGAGTGAGAGAGACAGGGATAGAGAGAGACAGAGTGAGAGAGCAAGACAGATAAAGAGATAAAAGTGTAACAGTTCTTAATGTTTATGACTAAAACGATAGGGCACACACACAGACAGACAGATTGATTCCATGGCTGAAAGCTTCACCCTAAATATGAAATAGTTTACAAACAAGTTTATATTTTCAAATATTGACAGCAAATTCTCTACAGACTTGAAAGATGGATAGAGAGAGAGACAGAGATGTGTGTGTGTGTGTGTGTGTGTGTGTGTGTGTGTGTGCGCGCGCGCGCATGCACACATGATCAGATAGTCATGTTCAGTTATTTTTCCAGTCATCTGCAACATCGACCCTGATCATGATCAAACACACAGCATGCTCAAACCAAACACACACTCACAGTCTGTCTACATGGTGTGTGTGTGTGTGTGTGTGTGTGTGTGTGTGTGTGTGTGTGTGTGTGTGTGTCTGCACGGATCTGAAGATAAAGTGCAGTATCCGAGGCCGTATGCTGAGGCAGCTGTGAGACTGACAACTCAACTCCATTACGACTCAGAGAGAGCAACCTGAGGGCAGGACACACACACACACTCACACACACTCACACAACCTTACGCTGCTGGGGTGATCCAGCTGTGCACCTGACTAAGGGTGCTAAGGGTGCAACACACAACAAATTATAATGGAGTGGTGCCAGCTGGTGCGTGTGTGTGTGTGTGTGTGTGTGTGTGTGTGTGTTGTGCTTCCAGATACATTAAGTAAACTCAAACTGCTCTCAGCAACCATCAATTATTTATCTTCCTCTTTCACTTCTTCTCTTTCATCTCTCAGTCTTTTTCTCAGATCTCTTTTCTTTCTTTCTTTTCATGCAGTTCTCTTTTTGTTTCTTCCTGTCTTTCTCTCACTATTTACTCTCTCAACCTCAACTCATTTTCTCCTTCTCCTTGCTTCATCATACCTTACATTTCCCTATATTTCACTCCTTCTCTATACTTCTTCCTGTCTTTCTGTTCTTGTCTTTCTGAGGTAGATGTTACCTCCTCACACGGGGCACCGGTATGTAAAGGCGGTACCTCCTCACACGGGGTATTGGTAAGTATAGGCAGTACCTCCTCACGGGGCACCAGTTAGTATAGGCGGTACCTCCTCACATGGGGTATTGGTAAGTATAGGCATTACCTCCTCACACGGGGCACCAGTTAGTATAGGCGGTACCTCCTCACATGGGGTATTGGTAAGTATAGGCGGTACCTCCTCACATGGGGTATTGGTAAGTATAGGCGGTACCTCCTCACATGGGGTATTGGTAAGTATAGGCATTACCTCCTCACACGGGGTATTGGTAAGTATAGGCGGTACCTCCTCACACGGGGCACCAGTGAGTACAGGCGGTACCTCCTCACACGGGGCACCAGTGAGTATAGGCGGTAC
>CM040975.1:32276291-32292439 GCA_022985145.1 Pangasius djambal | reverse complement strand
CGGGGCACCAGTGAGTATAGGTGGTACCTCCTCACACGGGGCACCAGTGAGTATAGGCGGTACCTCCTCACACGGAGCACCAGTGAGTATAGGCGTTACCTCCTCACACGGGGCAACAGGGAGTATAGATGTTACCTCCTCGCACGGGGCAACAGGAAGTGCAACAAGTAGTTCTTGTTAATTATTAATCCTTCCTGTTTAACAGCTTTATCCACTTTATTGTAAAAGAAAGTGTGCCCAACTGCTGCAATGACTTCAATACATCATGTAGCAAAGTCTAAATGATGTTGACTCAATCGTTCATCTAATACATTTCAGTAAACTAATTAAACATTACATATATAAAGAAGAGGATTTAACCAAGAGGAAATGAAGAAGGGAAGAAAACGAAGGAGCATTAAAGTAAATAATAAACTCACAAATACACTGTCATAGAGTAAGACAAAAATGTCCATGCGTCAGTACTTCCCTATGGGCCAATCACATGGCACTCTGCCATCTGTGTGTGTGTGTGTGTGTGTGTGTGTGTGTGTGTGTGTGTGTGTGTCCAAGGCATTTTGAATTTTCCACTTTAATGCACACTGATATTTATCCAACAAGAATGGATGGATCACAGCATTTTTCTACATATATAATACAAACACACACTCCTTGTTTCCCAGTTTCTACATTCCCAGGACCCTGGAAGTTTCCAGTTTTTCCAGTTTTTGTACTTTTAGGACTCTGTATTACAGTATAGTTTAGTAAGTAGCAATGTATTTGTAGCATTAGCATCGGTGTATCTGTAGGATTAGCTTCACAGTATCTACAACGCTAGTGATGGTGTATCAGCAGCATTAGCGACAGTGTATCTGTAGCATTAGCTTCACTGTATCTGTAGCATTAGTGTCAGTGTATATTTAACTGACAGCACTCATCAGTGTATCTGTTTGTCTGACAGTGAAGGGTAGCAGCTGCTTTTTTGCTTCTCTGCCTCTGATCCCTCAAGATAGACAGACACACACACACACACACATATTTGTGAAGGGTGTTCTATCGCCATGGCACCTATGGGTGTCACCTGACCTGGAGAACAGGAAGAGGAAATGAGGGGAAACATCAGTTCCTGACACATAGCATCAGGAGAGCTGTCAATCACACCACTATCCTTCAGGGTTTGTGGGTGTGTGTCTGTGTGTGTCTGTGTGTGTGTGTGGTCTAAACAACCTGCAGGCTGTCACTGTGTGTGAATTCATTGACCTGAAGGGAGTAAGTGTGTGTGCATATTTGTGTAAATGCTTTAACCTTCAGGGACACTGTGTGTTTGTGTGTGTGTGTGTGTGTGTGCAGTACAATCTGGTAAATGTCATCAATCTCTGGTACACTTGAGCATTGGATATGGAGTGTCTTAAAGCATTATTGAGTTTAAAGGCCTGTTCAACTCACTGACCATACAGCTGTGTGTGTGTGTGTGTGTGTGTGTGTGTGTGTGTGTGTGTTTCTGCAGATCTGGTGGTTGTTAGGGCTCAGCTGGGGACCAGGGAAAGGGAGAGACAGACACAGACAGACAGAGTAAGAGAGGGACAGAGAGAGAGAGAGAGAGAATGTGAAAAATCACAATTAAGGAAAGTGATAGCAACAAAAAGAGAAACTGTGATAGAAAGAGAAATAGACAAGAAAGAAAAGAAAGGTGAAATAGGGTGAGAGAGAGAGACAGAAGAGAACGGAAGGAGAAACTGAAAAGTGAAAGATATATAGAAAAAGTGCGAGGTGTTTGCTGATGCATTAGTAATGCAGAGAGACAGTCTCCCTGTGGGGTTGGATGAAGAGAAGTGCACACTTTAACACACCATATGTTCCCTCCTCAGATAAACGAGTAAAGAAGCTTTAGCTGGAGGGAACACCGCACTCCTCCATCACTCTTTCTCTCTCTCTCCGACTCTCCGAGCTACCAGTGTAATGCACATGCATGTAGAAGAGTACACAAAAGTTCTTTAAAAACTGTAAAAATGAATATTTGTATGTAAGAATCGGTAATGAATGTTATAACCAGTTGTTACTGCTTTATTACAGCCATTACTGGTCATCACCACTCTATTACATCATTAGATTTGATTAGATTAAAATTTGTCATTGAGCTGAGTACAAGTACAAAGGCAACTGAATGCAGTTAGCGTCTAACCAGAAGTGCAAAACAGCAATTTGCAAAGGACAATGAGGTAAAGGTAGGCAATAAAGAGTAAGTGACATGTGCAAATGGCATGTTATCAGCAATGCAAATGGAATATCAGGTATGGGAAAAAAAAAAAAAAAAAACAGTGCAAATGGCACAATGTGTGTGTGAAGTCTGGAGACATTGATTACAGTAATGAATACAGTCCAGTGATGTGAACAAAGGTGCAAAGTGGAGGTAGTACTGTGCAAGCTGTACAATGGTTTAAGTTGATCTGAGTGCAAACAGCTATGTGGGGATTGGAGAATGGAGGATTAGAAGCATAGTTGAGTATGTTGATTGCCGAGGGGAAGATGCTGTTCTTTGGCCTGCTGGTATGACAGCGGAGGCTCCTGTAGTGCTTCCCAGCTGGGAGTATAGTGAGCAGTCTATGGTTGGGCTGAGTGATGTCCTTGATGTTTGCTTTCACCTCCGTAGACAGTGTCTGTGATAGATGTCTGCGATGGAGGGTAGCTGGCCACCAGTGATGTTTTGGGAGGTTTTCACCACCCTCTGGTGGGCCTTTCATTCAGAGCCTGAGCAGCTGCCATACCACATTGAAATGCAGTTCATCAATATGCCCTTGATGGTACAGTGATAGAAGTTCACTAGTATCTGAGTAGATAGGTGAGCTTTCCTCAGACTCCTCAGGAAGTATAGACATTTATGCACCTTCTTGATGTGGAGGTGTTGATGGCCCAGGTGAGTTCTTTGTAGATGTGGAAACCCAGGGACTTAAAGTCAGCCACCCACTCTACGTCAGCCCCATTGATATAGATGGGGTGTGCGTTTGGCTCCTCTTGGTCTGCCAGTAATCCACAATAAGCTCTCTGGTCTTCTGGGTGTTGAGGGACAGGTTGTTGTGAGCACACTACATTGCAGGTGATAAACTTCTTCTCTGTAGTCTGTCTCATCATCATTGCTGATCAGTTTTACTACCACTACCACCATGGTGTAATCTGTAGAATTCTATTCAATTCAGTTTTATTTGTTTAGCGCTTTTAACAATGGACTTTGTCAGAAAGCAGCTTTACATATATATATATAAATTCCGGATATAAATTTTAACTTTATAATTGTATCCCTAATGAGCAAGGCAACAGCCGCAAGGAAAAACTCCCTGAGACAACATGAGAAGAAAACTGGAGAGGAACCAGACTCAAAAGGGAACCCATCCTCATCTGGGTGACACCGGATAGTGTCATTATAGGTCATGCCACTTCTATAATTGTGTACTATATAGTCAAAAAGTGCAATTGTGTAATGGCGTCACCCAGATGAGCAACGTATGTACATGAGCTTCAGAGACATTTCTGGACTCATTATAGTTTTAACTTAGTCAGTCATATTGAACTAAAGTTATTAACTGTTCAGTGAGGGAGTCTTGAGTGCAAACTCTTCTTTGCAATTGCAGTTCTAATACTATGCAAGGAAGAACATCCACAGCCATCTTTATGGTTTCTATGTGGCACCATCCACAATGATCTCATGGTGATCTTTATGTACATGCGGGGCCATCCTTAGCAGCAGCAAGGGAATTTTTTAGGTGACGAGAACTCTAAACTGAAGTAGTGCATCAAGATGGATCAGGAAGTTCCAGAGAGCAGGACTCAGGATCACTGGTAACTTGTGAGTAGCATGTGAAACTCGGCAGTAGCATGCAAACTTGATTATGGAGTTTCAAGTGGGTGAACAGAGAGTAGAGGAGAGGTTTAAGCCCTGTGGGATGCCGGTGTACAAGGGTGGAGGACATGTGGTTGTCAAACCTAACAGACTGTGGTCTGTTAGCGAAGAAATCCAAGGCCCAATTACAGAGGGAGTTGCTGATCCCAAGGGCGGTATACTTAGTGATCAGCTTGTAAGGGTTAATGGTGTTGGCTAAGTAAATAACATCCTAACATAGGAGTTGCTAGTGTCAGGTGTGTCAGGGCAGATAGTTGCTGTCTTGAAGAGGGTGGGAACCACTGCTTGGGTTAGGACAGGTTGAAAATGTTTGTGAATGCCTCAGCCAGCTGTTCTGCGTAGGCCTTGAGCACATGGCCTGGAATACCATCAGAGCCAGCAGCTTTGTGTACCTTCACTCTGCTCAGGGCGGCGCACACAGCACTGGTGGAGAGTGTGAGCAGCAGGTCACCAGATGGAGGCTTGGCTTTGATGGTCCTATGTTCTATATTTCCCTGATCAAAGCGAGCATAGAAGATGTTGATCTCTTCTTGGAGCTCTTCCCTATTTATCTGTTTATAGTCAGTGGGTGTTTGGATACCCTGCCACATGTGTTGAGGGTCAGAGTTGTTGAAGTTGTTCTCTATCTGCATTTTATACTCATATTTGGCTTTCCTGTATGATTCTTGGTCTCCAGACCTGAAACCAGTATCTCATGACTTAAGTAGGAGATAAATTACCTTATTAATCTATGGCTTCTGATTGTGGAAAGTTTTATTTCTCTTACAGGTACTGACTGTCAACACACCTGTTAATGTGATCCAGAACAGTGTGGGAGTCCAGGGTAGCCTTGGAAACAAGCATGTTCCTATCCGTGTGTTGAAACTAATGCTGTAAAGAGTCTGCTCCCTCTAGCCACACTTTTACAGTTTTCACTGAGGGCTTCACACATTTGATAAATTGGGTGTATTTGGGGAGTAAAAGCAGGGAATCAGATTGCCCGAGGTGTGAGAGGGGAAGGGCTCTGTAGGCTTCCATAATATTGGTGCAGAGGAGATCCAGAGTGTTGTCTCCTCTTGTGGGATAGGAGACATTCTGGTGGAATTTGGGGAAAACAGTCCTAAAATTGCAGTGATTAAAATCGACAGTGACACAAAATAAATTATGTTTATTTAAAGCTTGATAATAGCAGCACCAAGTTCTTTCATGCGTGACTTGGCATTAATATACAGAGGGACATAGATGGCAGCGATTATTTTGTGTGAATTCACAGGGTGGTAGAAAGATCTACACCTGATAATGCAGAACACAATATCAGCAAAACAGTGGGTCTTAGAAACAAGTGTCCATGCATCAAGCCTTGTTTATAAAGATGCAAACACCTCTACCTTTTCCTTTACCGGAGGCCACAACTGTACTTAAAGATGTTAAGGCCCTCTAGTGCAATAGTACTGTTGAGCCAAGTTTCCATGAAAATTATCACATTGCATTCCATCAGCATTTTCTGAGTGATCCAGAGACGCGGTTTGCCAGAGACCGTACATTGGCGAGAAAGCTCATCACCACTCCTATTACATTTATTACTAGTCATCGCCACTGTTACATTCTTTACCAGTCATCTTTGCTTTATTACATTCATTACCAGTTATTACTGCTGTTACATTCATTACTGTTCGTTGCTGCTCTATTACATTTCTGTTTGAGTGTGTAGGTTATTTAAACAGACCTGAGACAGACATGGCCTAAAGTAATTGACATCAGTTTTGTGGCTCCTCAGGCAGCAATGTCTGTCACAGCTGGCACAAAACATTGGGCAAGGTCGCGTGCGTACACACACACACACACACACACACACACACACACACACGACCCATACTTTCACTTTCCATTTTTGCAATTTGTTGTGTGTGTTTTATAGGTAAAAGCTTTTTGTTACCCTGTGTATTAAAAACTGATTTGTGAGACTATACATCTTTAATGGAGTTATATTGCTGTAAATGGACATTTTAAAGAACTTTTGACTTTTAGACTTAAATGATTTATTCATACAGGATGCAGGACAGAAAATAAAAATACAGAGTGCAGGTTAATGCAGGTCAAAATAGAATTTTTGAGCATTTGAAACAGTGCTACTAAAAAAAGCCTCAAATCTCATACTTGTTCTGCAGGTTAATGACAAACTGCGTAAATGTGGTGATGTATTTAAAGGTACATTGAGTAGAAATGCAGCTCTAACAGTTGCAAGGTTTACTTTTTAGCCCGCCTCACTTACACGTCCATGTACACAAAGCCACATTAGCCGACTGATTTCATCTATGTTGGTTTGGTAGCTTTCGGATTTGTTGCTACAGTTTTTAATCCAAACCAGTTTATAACATTAACTTAACAACTGCAAAACCTTTCAAGAAGAAATTCAGCTAATTCAGTGTCTAAATTCACTACCTTAAAGGTCAGCTGGTTTCTCCATCTTGGAAAACCAGCTCTTGGATTTACAATCCTTTTTTATTTTTTATTTGAAATAGTAAGAATGAAAACAAATATTGACCATTTGTGCAACTTTAAATGCACATATCCACTTCCTCTTGACCATGTTATGTGCTCTGTTCCATTACATTATCACTTTGACTGAGTAAGAAATAACACATGGTTGCACTGTTATAAGAAAATAATGAGTTACTGTTACCACTCTGAGTGTTTTATTCTTCTTATACCACAGCAATTTACCCACAGTTAAGTTTTTTTATTTATTAAAGAATGGCACAGCACACATTTAATCCTATAATTTAAAATTAATATAATTTAGTGTTGTTGAACATCCACAAAACAAGTTAGTTCCTGTTCTTACTTATGATATAGCAGCTATAAACACTCGTTCCCTCACAAGTCTCTCTCTTTTTCTCTCTCTTGAAAAATGCAGCTCATCATGTTACTGAGAAACATTTTTAATGTTCATGTGGCGTGTGTGCCGTACAACTCCCTGTGAATGAGCTGTTGCTATAGAAATGTATTAAAATGAGCGCTGTGGTAAAAAGCTGGAACGATAAGTGTTAGGTGAGAGATCGTATTGACATCTCTGTTGATTTCGAGAGAAGCCTTACCCAGGAGGCATTGCTGCTGTCAGATGCAGTTTCCTTTCCAAATATCAGAGAATTCTGATTAAACAGGATATCAAATCTAACATTTCAATATTTGATTGTTCAGCTTGGGATGATTATCATTTGTTGCTGTTTTTAGATTGATTGTGTTGTGCAGCTCCATCCAGGCTCAAAAATAATACATACAGGTGTGTGTGTGTGTGTGTGTGTGTGTGTGTGTCAGAGCTCAGAGTAAGATATGATGTGCCAGGCCAATTGACCAAATCGCTGATCTTTAAGATAGGCTCAGGGGGGTCGCTTGTTTATAGGAGTGGGGGAGTCGTGTTTGAGGATGGAGGCCAGGGGGTTCTGCCTCCCACACACACACACACATACACACACACACATACACACACTTGCTCTAATCAAGGAGCAAGAAGCTCGGTCATTGTGGAGATGTTAACGAGAGATGACAGCTTCTCGTCGCTCACGGCAACAACCAGCTCGAGCATGGAGAGACCGACAGATACACAGCCGAGGGAGAGAAAGAGAGAGAGTGTGACAGATAAAGAAAGTGAAGGAAGGTAGAGCACCAAGGATTGTAGGAGGTAAAGAAAAAGAAAAGAAAAAAAGAAAGTGGAAAAGAGCCAAAAGAAGTATGCAAGTTTTTAAAGTTAAACTGTTGATTAGTCGGAAAATGTAAAGACAATTATGACATCATCAGCTGGCAATTGCAATTAAAATTTCCTAATGGGAAAGTTTCACACTATTATCTAAAACAGTTTAAGAAGCAAACACAGATGTTCTCACTGGAATCGACAATTCACTCTCATTTTCACCTGTCTCTCTCTGCTTTCCATCAGAAAGCTCAGAATTCCAGCTCAGCGTCGCTTTTTGACTATGGCAGGTGATGAAAATGCTCAGGTCTCTCTCAATAAGCACAGCTAGCAGTCGTCCACAGTCTACATCATAGCACTAGCATTATAAGGTTCTGTCCTGGTGAAGAATAAACACATCATGTTCTATATAGGAAATAATTCAACATGAATGAATTAAATTAGAAGCTTGATCATGATTCCTATTATTTCAGTAAAATATTAATATATGTTAACTAAGTTACCTTAGTTAGCTAGGATTAGAGTTTGTGTGTGTGTGTGTGTGTGTGTGTGTGTGTGTGTGTGTGAGACAGCAGTCAGCTCTACCTTGCTGCATTGGGTTTCATTGCTTTGAATTATTAAAAGTTACTAATGTCTCTCCATAACACTTGATTATATCAGTTATACACACACTCACACACACACACACACGCATCTCATTTCAGCGGTGTTATATTTCATATTGAATGAGACACACTCATCCCCTCACCCTGCCGCTGCAGCATTTAACGGCATGGTCATTCCATCACCAACCTAAACACACTAATGACAGCTTAGTTCAACTTGTAGACACCTCACAGTACTGAGACATGCCTGTTGGTCACTTCCTACACACCCTACACACCTCAGACACACTAGTGACATGTTTGGTCACTCCCTAACCACTCAGCATGAGTTTTATTCCCTTAACACTCCAGTGTCATCTTGACTCTCAGTCTTCCTCAGTCATTATCTCATTCTCACACACTCTCTGTCTATCCTCTTGACTCTGAGTGTGTGCTGGTTTATTATTATTTTGTGTTTCTTGGGTTTTTGTTTTTAAAATTATAATCTATTAATGTCATCCTGAATGTCACATACACACAAATGCGCCCACATTCACACTCGCACTCACAAAATGCCCCAGTGTGTGTCTGGGGCACTGAACCTGCCCTATCTAATTATGCCTCTGAGACTCGTGTGTGTGTGTGTGTGTGTGTGTGTGTGTGTGGCACCTGTCTTGCCTGTTACTACACTAGGCCTGTACTGATGTTAAACAATTACATACTTTTATACTAAATTACTTTTATACACAGTACTTTATCTTTTGTCCTGATAAAAACTGCTACATGCTACATGTTCTGTTTTCAAAAGGATTATGAGAAAGAAAGAGAAAGAGTGGTAAAGAAGGTATCAAAGAAGGAATCTAGAAAAAAGAAAGAAATACATGATGAATAAACAAAAAAGAAAATATATGTGTAAATAAAAAAAAGAATGAAATGAAAGAAAAGTGGTAAAGAAATTGTAGAAGACTAAAGGAAAGAAAGAAAGACAGATAAAGAGAAAAGATGGACAACAAACCAGCAAGGAAACAAACAAATAAATAAATGCAAGAAACATACAATTTTAGTAAATAGATTAATACATAAATAAGAAAGAGAAAAGAAAGGATGGATAAATAAACAACAGAGACATGGGAAAACGTGTATATGGGATACAATATCCAAAGAAGGAAAGAATGGTAAAGCAATGTAATAAAGAAGGTCAGAAAGAAAGAAAGAAAGAAAGTAGATTTCATTGAATAGGATAGAATGAAAGAGAAATGATGTAGAAAAGGAAAGAAAGCGTAAGTGGAGTAACAGCGGTTCATATATCTTTTTTTTTTTTTTTAATTTTCTAATTGAAAATTTCTCTTTCTCCTGTTGAATTTTCAGGAATTACCAGGTTCATACATCAGCACTTAATACCACAGTTCAATAATTAATCAAAATTTAACTGCATAATATAATCTGTAATATTAAATATTCAACACTCAGCTGAAAGTAAACGTCATTAATACTGCTGTGTCTTTATACTGATATTAGCATCATGTTCTGCTGTATTAGATAGTAACTGATCAGGTATATAAAAAAAAAGACATACATGGAAGTACCTGATATTCAGAAGATAGGTTTGTTTATCTCCATATTTCTATTGTTGGTTTTGTGTATTTTAAAACTTTTTTTCAGTACTGCTGGGAGCTGAAAATCAAATTTCATTATATTTATATGATGATGATGATGATGATAAAGATTTCATCCAGAATAAAATTCTGTTCTATTCTAGCATTATTACACATCTTTATTACCTGTAACGATCTACTTTTCAGTCAAGTATGCAATTATATATGTAGCACGGAACAGCGCACACAACTCAGGAACACAGTGGGCTTATGATAAATTTATGATGAACTTTTATTTTCCGGCTCTTGCCATGCAGGTTATGAAAAAATGGGGAAAACAGCAAAGTCAAAACACAGACAACCGGAGGCTTGACTGCTTTTCAGCTGTTTTGCTGTGGCTCAGTTTCTCACACACCTCAGCCCCGCTCGCTAAAAGAGAGAGGAAACCACTTGTTAATATGCATTCACCAATAAGAAAGAGGTGTGCCACATTAATTTGCTCTTTTCCTTGCACTCCCGCTGCAGACTCCTGCTAAACCACCACATGCCACAATATAAAATTATATTCATATTATAATAGTACTTTGTAATCAGTATTTTTCACGTTAGTTACTACGTACTTCCATACACTTGAGATCTACATTCCACGTTTTACTTATAAATTCTACATTAGCACTTGAACACCCACACTGTGTGTGTGTGTGTGTGTGTGTGTGTGTGTGTGTGTGTGTGTGTGTGTGTGTGTGTGTGTGTGTGTGTGTGTGTGTTTGACTGAGAGAAGAGCTCTGATGTGACAGGGTTAATACCCAGCATCCTTTTGTGTGACCATGAGTTTGCTGTGAGACACACGGACAGTGATGTGGCATGGCACCGCAGGGTGTGTGTGCGCAAGTGTGTGTGTGCAAGTGTGTGTGTGCAAGTGTGTGTGTGTGAGAGAGAGAGAGAGAGAGAGAGAGAGAGAGAGAGATGAGTGATGAGTTATGGCAGCTGGAGGGCTTGGATGGCTGGTTCTGAACTGGTGGGATAGACACCGATTAGGACTTCAGTATCCGCCTGTCATATTGGTACAGAGAGAGAGAGAGAGACAGGAAGGGAGAGAAACAGGGAGGGAGAGAGAGAGGGGGGGACAGACGGACAGGCAGAGGGAGAGGGAACAGCAGAGACAGATAATATGGACACTAAACATGAATGACAGTTTGAAGGGAAAAGAGCAAGAGTATGTGAGAAAGAGAGTGAGAGAGAGATGTTAATTTCTTTTATTTACTAAAGAACAACTCATCATGCTTTACATCTATTTACAGCCCTCCCAACCAAGATCACCTTTGTCACCTCGAGAACATCCCCATCCACAGCCAGAACATCAGCAGGCCTACTAGAATTGACACCAGATTGGCAGCTCAGTGTTGATCTGGGCAATAAACTGAAGTTCCCTCGAAAGATAGTACCAACATCATTGTGGTCTTACATGGTGCTACTGTCAGAGGCATTAAAACAGCTGGTCATGATTGAACTGACAGTCCCCTGGGAGGAACGCATTGAGGAGGCAAACATGAGGAAGATACTAGGAGCTAGTAGGAGGACTGCCAGAGGCACGGCTGGTGAGCGCAGTGCAAACTCATAAAAATAGGGCGTAGGGGCTTCACTGCACACTCACTTGCAGACATTACACTCTGCTCCGCTTCACTAGGGCCAAGAAAGTGCTTCAGATGGCTTTGGACAAAGAAGGCTGAAGCTGCTGTCTGATCAACCCCAGCTGCATTGCCTGAGGAGGGTGTATGATGTTGAAAAACTGTACAACACCTGATGACTTCAGGTGACCTCACTGATGATGCATTCCAGCACATCCTAGGATGTATCTAACATCACCAAACTTGGCTTAGCCAGTGACTCCCAGGAAAGACTGGGCAACAACCAAGAATAGGTTGGTGACTACTGGAGAAACAGCTGACAGTTCAGAAAGACAGCAACCTGAAGAGGAGGGGTTAGCAACAGAACCCTGTATTCTTCTTTGAAGAGGAACCCACATTTGCTATGACAAACACTGCCAGGGGAGCCAGAGGAGAAGGAGAATGAGCTTACCACCAGGACGGACAAAAGCCCATGCAAACATGCAACATGTGTGGCAAGGTCTGCTAAAACCCTGCATTGCCCTGCTTGTTGATGGAGAAAGCAATGCAGTGCACAGGAGTCACTCCTGGTCAGATGCGGGGGGCACTCACCCTGGAGTCACCTCACAGAGCTCAGTGACTCCAAGTGCCAGAAGCTCCTTTTCCAAGCAAAGCCGTCCAACACCATCAGGTGAAGTGGCATTCTGTCAGCAAGCAGAGTTAGTGGCTCCAGTTTGAGGAAGACATGGTCAGGATCATAGACGTGACAGTCATTTCAACAGCAACAGGACACTGTTGAAAGCCCACTCCAGGCCCTGGCAGCAAACATAAGCTACATGTTGAAGAGGTTTGGACAAGCTGAGGAAAGAAACACTAGGCCTCCTACACCATGAACCGAACCCTAATACACCAGCATAAGGAAGCCAATGAAAAGGAGAAACCACCAGTGGTCAAGCTACTGAACATTTTTTGCAAGAAGCTGATGGTTCTATGCAGAGCTGAATGGCACAAAAGAGAGAGAACCAGTAAGCAAGCTGCCTTTATAGTAAATCCATTCAGATTCACCAAACAGCTGCTAGGGCAGAAGTGCAGTGGCCACTTTACTTGCAACAAAGAGCAGATTGACCCATTTCCTCCATGACACCTCGAGCAACTCAGCAAGGGAGCAGTAACTGGTGTGACACAGGGCCCTCATAATTCCACCACCACTGACAGCAGTGTTTGACAAGAGGGAATCCAGCCTGAAGAAGGTCCAAGAAAGGGAAGATTCTGCCCCGGGACTCAGGAAAGTTATGTATAATGTGTAGAAGTAATGCCCAGTTTCCATCTGCTCTGGAAGATCCTGATGGTAAGCTTGGTAGGGTAAGGGTTGCTGACCAGTGGAGATATGCAGAAGGTGAATGGATCCCCAAGGAGGAGAACTCGAAGAATGTCAGTCGGTTTAGAGTCATCATGCTGCTCAGTGTGGAGGGAAAGATTTTTTTTCAGTATGTTGTCTTGACAGCTGACAGATTTTCTTCTCTGGAATGGCTACATCAACACAGCATTGCAAATGGGCAGAATAGTGGGAATACCATGCTGCTTAGAGCATACCAACATCAGCAGATCTGGGTGTGATGTGGTTGGACTTTGCAAATACATAAGGTTCAAAACCCCAGAAGGTGATGGAGATGGCCTTGATCATCACATTCCCAGCAAGATCAGGGAATTAATTATGATCTATTACAGCAACTTTAGCCTGAAAGTTGCATCTGGGTCCTCTACATCAAGCTGGCATTAGCTAGTAAAAGGTATCATCATGGGGTGCACAAACTCTGTGATCCTCTTCACCCTGGCGATAACAATGATACTACCACAGACATGTCAAGCGTACCTGGCAGGTTCAACACCTGACCGTGGAGACACAGCTGAGACACAGGGCAATGGAACTGGACTAGGCATCTCCCAGGCACCCCAATATGACAAGGGCCAGGGCAAAGACAGGCAGAACCCACTGCAGGAATAAGTGTAATCTGGAGTAGAGGAAGCATGTGCCTGCAGAATGGCGGGGTTAACACAGCAGGGACCCCGGACAAGATGAGAGAGCGCACTAGAGTGGAAGGTCACTTGTCCTGACATCTGGCAAGCAGACCCCCAGCACACAGAGTTCTTAATTCAGGCAGTCTAGGATGTCCTGCCAAGCCCTGCAAACATCCATGCTTGAAACAAGCGCGAGGTCCCATCGTGCCCACTATTTCTTGGAAGAGGATCTTTAGAGCACATTCTCAGAAGATGCTGGAAAGCCATGGGAAATGGCTGATAAAGCTGGCGCCACTACCATGCACAAAAGGCATTGACAGAAAGCGTCTGCACCACTATTAACAGCATTAAGCATCACTGCCCTCACAGCAAAAAGACCAACTTAAACTTTAAACTTGACATTCTACTGAGCAGTTGAGGATTAAACGCCTTTCTCAGGGGCCCAACAGTGGCAGGCTGGTATTTGCTGGGATTTGAACCTTCCAGTCAGTAGCCCAATGCCCCTGAGCTACCACAGGCTGGCCAGTGGCCTAATGCTTCTGGGTCAGACCCAAAAAAAAAACCCCAGTTGGGTTGCCTGAATGAGGGTGTATGTTTGGGTCTTTAAAGACCTGATGTTGAAAGACCCAAAATGCCTGATGGCCTGATGGTATCATCACTGAAGATGCATCCAAACACATCCTAGGATGTGTCTAACATCATGTGAAAAAAGTTAATTCCTGTTCTCATTTACAGCAGTTATAAACATTTGTTCCCTCACTAACCTCCCTTTTTCCCTCTCTTGAAGTTAAAAAAAAAATTAAGCTTGTCATGTTACCAAGAAACCACAACATGTAAACTCCTCTGTCCTGAAGATGTCAGAAAACTTAGTTACAGCTTTACCTCTGACTGTTACAAAGCACTGACACTGGAGACTCCTTCCATAAATGTTAAATAAACATCTACTTACAGAAAACTTTACACTCTCTCTCTGTGTCTGTCTGTTTCTGTCTCTCTGCGACTCTGTCTCTCTTTGTTTCCCTTTCTCTGTCTGTCTCACCCTCTCTCTTTCTCTCTCTCTCTCTCTCTCTTTCTCTCTCTGTCTGTCTGTCTGTCGTTCAGAGGATGATGAGATTTGGCAGTTCATGTTTGGAGCCACAGGCGTGCCCTGAGCCACTGCAGATGATAGTTTTAATTGCTTTCAATCTTTCAGCCACTGGCGCTGAGTGCTTGTGTGTGTGTGTGTGTGTGTGTGTGTGTGTGTGTGTGTGTGTGTGTGTGTGTGTGTGTGTGTGTGTGTGTCTTTAGCAGAGGAAACTCTCATGTCTGTGATCTGGTTTCATAGAAATGTCGAATGTTTACAAAAAGAATAAAATATTAGAGTGTAAAAAGAAAAATAAAGATTTAAGAAGTACAAAAAGTGATATCTCTGTATCGTAAAGATTTTATTTTATTTTTTTTAAATTTTGGTTTCCTACCATCATGCAGTGTGAGTAATGTGTATACTTTGAAATATTCCATCCATTTATTTGTTTGTTTGTTTGTTTGCTATTTTAATTATAATATGATGAGATATACACTCGACACACTCAGCCTGTACTGTATGTTTGTTCCTGCGTGTTGTATTTGCACAAAAACATGTTTCCACAGGAGATTTAAAAAAAAAAAAAAAAAAAAAAAAAAAAGTGCATGTTTGCGTGTGCATCTTGATGCATTTCTATTAATTTTTTGTTTTTTTTTTTTGTTTGTTTTTTTAAAGTTCATTATTTCCTAATTTGCAGACATATGTTGGTTTGTGTGTGTGTGCGCGCATGTGGTTTGTGGGTTTCCTCTGATGGTTATTTATGCTTGTGAGGGCAAACACAAGCCTGTGTGTGTGTGTGTGTGTGTGTGTGTGTGTGTGTAGCCATGGGGCACATTAAGTCCTAACATTCCCACAGTGAATAATCTCACTGTGCATTTAAAGCTCTATAATATTAATCAACTCTTACTTTCTCTCTCTCTCTCTCTCTCTCTCTCTCTCTCTCTTTCTCTCTTTCTCTCTGAAGCAAAAAAAAAGATTCCTTTGCCAGTCTGTCAAAATTCTTTTATTTATGACTAAAATATTATATTATTTCAATATAATTCAATTTAAATATGTAACTCTCAAATATTTGTCAGTAACTGCAATCTATTTAACAATAACATACGTGTCAACAGTTCCGTGACTATATTTCAAGAATTTCAATTCAATTCAGTTTTATTTTTATAGCTCTTTTAACAATGGACATTGTCACAAAGCAACTTTACGGAAATATATAAATTCAGGATATAAATTGTAAATCTAAGATTTTATATCTAATGAGCGATCCAGAGGCGACGATGGTGAGGAAAAACTCCCTGAGACGAAATCTTGAAAGAAACCTTGAGAGGAACCAGACTCGTCTGGGTTTGAGATTTATTATGAGATTAAGAGCAATTTATGAATATGAGCATCAGAATTATTTCTGAATTCGGTATAGTTTTCCCATGAAGTCTGTTTTGTTGAAGTTGTGAACTGTTTACTGATGGAGACTTGAATGCAAAACTGTTTGTGGGAATTGCAGTCCTAACTCTACCGTACCAATTGTAGTCCTAATCCATCGTAGCAAAAATGTTCAAATTAATTGAAATCCAAAGCCATCTTCATGGTTTCTAAGTGATACCATCCACAGTAATCTCATATAACATAGGCTGTGCGATTTCCTGAGTGATTTCCAAGAGATGAGAACCAACCAGGAGTGCAGCATCAGGATGGATCAGGCAGGTCCGGAGAGCAGAAGGGCTCAGGATCACTGGTAT
>CM040975.1:32260271-32261762 GCA_022985145.1 Pangasius djambal | reverse complement strand
TATAGCGGCCCATCTCGATGACCTGTGTGTGTGTGTGTGTGTGTGTGTGTGTGCGCTGAGTGTGCACTTTGTCAGTGTGGTTCTGTGTTGGTGCTCAGTCACTTTGTGATTGTGTGTTCCAGTGGATGATGTAGTTTTGTTTTTGTAGTGTTATAGTGCTTTGAGGTCTGATTGTTCTTGTGTGCAGCTGCTCCTGATGTAGAATCGTGTTAGTGTGTGTTAGTCAGCTGAGGTTCAGGACCAGCCTGTGAGGAGACTCTTCTCTCGGCTCAGCTCTTGGTGTTGCAGGGTTTTGTAGTGATCAACGCTGATCTGGGGGTCACTGTGATTTAGGTGAAGCCAATATTTGATAGATTTTTTCTGAATTTTGAGTAGCAGTGGGAATCGGATGAATTCAGCTCTGCAGACGTTGTTTGTAGTGTTTCGGAGAACTTGTAGGATGGATTTACAGACGTGTGTGCATAAATCCAGCTGGGTGTTTATCCCATTGGCCCCCAGACCTCACTACCATACAGCACAAGTGGTTCAATTACTGATTGGTATAATTTGAGCCAGATTCAAATTGGAATTTGAAAGTGAATTTGTTTTTTAATTGCGTAGAACGCCCTGCGTGCCCTCTCTGTCAGCTCATATATTGCCAGACTGAAATGTGTTGTTGTACAAAGTACAAAGTTGTTGTATTCTTTACAGTGTTTGGTTTTGTGTGTCCCTAAAGTGAAATGTGTTGTGTTTCCCTGACATCTGGATCTTTTTTGAAACAATGAGTTTTGGTCTTGTTGAGGTTGAGTATCAGGGCCCAGGTGTGTCAGCACTGCTGCAGGTTTTATAAAATAGACCTTTGGGCCACATAGAATCAAATGCCATTTGGAAATGTATAAAGCATGTGAGTATTGTGTTTTGGTTTACATGTAGGTCGATTATAGTGTGAGTGAAGTGATGTGTGGCCAAGTACGGTGACCCATACTCAGAATTTGTGCTCTGCATTTAACCCATCCAAGTGCACACACACACAGTAGTGAACACACACACAAACCGTGAACACACACCCAAAGCAGCGAGCAGCCTTTTTTGCTGCGGTGCCCGGGGAGCAGTTGGGGGTTCGGTGCCTTGCTCAAGGGTCTCACCTCAGTCGTGGTATTGAGGGTGGAAGAGAACGCTGGTCATTCACTCCCCCCACCTACAATCCCTGCCAGCCTGAGACTCGAACCCACGACCTTCAGGTTCACCTTCGGGTTACAAGTCCGACTCTCTTACCATTAGGCCCCATGTATGATTATGGTGTGGAAGGTGTAAATATGATCGCTGGTGCAGTGATTTGATATGAATCCAATCTGACTTTTACTCAACACACTGTGTTTCATAAGGAAGTCTGTAAGTCTCGAATTAATGATGCTGCATAAAACCTTCCCCAGGTTACTGTTCACACAGATGCCTAGGTAATTATTAGGGTCAAATTTATCTCCACTTTTGAAGACCTTGAGTCCAGATGTC
>CM040975.1:32230271-32255271 GCA_022985145.1 Pangasius djambal | reverse complement strand
GTTCACTCTTGTTTGATTATCTGGTATAATGTTAGCATAGCCTATTATCCATTAACACTTGTGCTAGCTGGCCTTTCGCCTATTGTTCTCGCTTACCTATAACTGTGTTATCTGTATTGCCACAGCCAATAGGTGTTAGCTTAGTGACTATCCTTGGCTTATATTAGCAGTTTGTGTTTATGCTTCTTTATTTGGATAGTTACCTGTATTTATTAAACATATTTACTAAAAACCCTCTGCTTTAGGGTTCATCTCTGGTCTAGGCTGGTTCATTAGACCATTATTCAAGTTGCCTTACAGACAAAATAAGAGTAATACATAGAGATACACAGAAAAACTATTTTCTGGTGACTCACCAGGTCTACTGTCTGTTTCTACATTCATTGGGTTACTCATCAACAAAGCACTCTCCTTCTTCATCAGATCTCTTTTGCTTCTTAGAACCTTTCATGAGTGACCTTCTTTCCTGCCTTTCTTTTTCTCTATCCCCTAAATTATGCCATCTCTCCTCATGTTGTGCGAGATGTTTTTCTTTCTCTTCCAAACGAATCTCTTTTCCCTCCAGGCGCTGTTCTCTCTCATCCACACGAATCTCTCTTCTATCTAGACGCTTTTCTCTCTGTTCCAGTTGAACCTCTCTTACATCCAGACACTTTCCTCTCGCTTGTAAATGAATGTCTTTTCCTTCCAGGTGCTTTGTTGTCTCTTGCAAATGAATCTCTCTTGATTCTAGATGCTTTATGTTTTTATCTAAACAAACTTCTTTTTTTTCCAGATGGTTTGCTCTCTCTTGCAAACGAATCTCTCTTCCTTCTAGATATTTTGCTGTATTTTCCAAATTAGTCTCTCTTCCAACCAGACGCTTTTCTTTTTCGTCCAAATGAACTTCTTTTCCTTCCAGACGTTTTTCTTTCTCTTGCAAATTAATCTCTCTTACATTCAGATATTTTTCTCTCTTTTCCACAGCAATCTCTCTTTGCTGTAGATGCTTTTCTTTTTCTTCTAAATTAATTTCTTTTTCATTCAGACGCTTTTCTCTCTCTTCCAAATGAATTTCTCTTCTTTTCTGATGGGTTTTCTTTTCCATAGCAATCTATCTTGATTCCAGATACTTTTCTTTCTTTTTACAGTTAATTTTCATATGCAGATGTTGTTTTTCTTTCTTTTCTTTCTTATTTTTCTTGATTTTGCACTTTTGCTCTGTTGTATCCTCTATGGTCTGTTACGGAATGTTACCAGTATCTGTGCCTATTTTTAAAAACAAAATAGACTTGATATAAGAGAAGCAAAGATAAATAAAAAGAATAGCTCAATAACAGTATTTGATTTACCTCTTTCTGAGTCCTCATCAGGCATATAGTCAGATGTGAATATATCTGACATGAGAAGAGAACTTATATCTAAAGTAAAACAGTAACAGTATCATTTAAAAATACATATTAAAACAGAATATTCTGTATTCATTATAGGTAACTTGGTTGTCTCTGGCAGAAATGTAAGACCTGGCTGTAGGTGAATCTTTGAGCAACATACTTACCACAAGCCTACTTACAAACCAGCACAGGAATAGTTATGGGATACAAATTTATTAAGCAGACTTCATGCTGGTGTACTGTGCAAATTTAGAATATGACCTGATAGACCACTGCTGCGTGCACTGATGCTCAGCAATGCTTTCTCACTTAGGCCCTGTTCCTTACCCTGACTTGGATTTAGTCACTGCCCTTGCCTTTCACTCAATATTAAGCACTGCTTTTGCTCTGTCTTAGCTTTGGGTCCTGCTTCTTGCCCGTTCTCAGGTTCAGGCTTCCTCCTTCCTTAGTTTGGCCCTGCTCAGACCCTGTTCAATCCCTACCTCTTCTTAAGACTCTCTTCTTTTTTTCAATATCTCACTCTCAGGTCTTTATCCTTGCACTGATATAGTCATAGGACCTGTTTCTTGCCTTATATCTCTCTGTCTTTGCTTCTACTGTTATTATGTTAAACATCATTCAGAGAGTATGTGAAAAGGTTTTCAAGTACATATAGTTGGGTCCAAATGTCAAGAACCCACACTGGAAAATGGGATATTTTCCATTGGAAGTAAACAGTTTATTTTTTTATTTAAGACAATGGAAGTAAATATTCAATATGTGGAAGAATTTTATATTTAACATTCTGCACTATTTTTTAGGTTACTATTTAAATTTAAGCAAATTTATGATACTATGTGAACTATTGTGATACCGACTATGTGGTTAGATTAACTTTGAATCTTATTCCTTCTACTAATGCAAGGGTTCATATGACACTCCAATGGATTTAATCTAGCATGAATTTTCAAGTGTTATGGAATCCATACCAGCATGTCAAATTCTCCCTAGTGCTCCCCACTGTATACCTTTTAAAAAAGATAGCACAGTTATGTCTACACTTTCATTTTGTGCACTTATTCTAATTTCAGTAGTTCTTTTATACTTGCAGGTTAACAAGTAATCCAGTTGAAGACAGGCAGGGCTGACAGAGTCCCATGTAGAGGAAATTGTAATAATAAATTTGAGAGGAAATGAATGCATGAATAACAATGTCTCCAGATCTTTACATAACAAGAGTCAGAGTCAAAAATAATACCACGTTTTTTTTGCGTAGCTTTTTTATCTGTATAAAAAAGCTACATCTTTTTACAGATATCTGGATATTTTATTCCTAATTAGCAGGTCAGAGGATATGTTGGTGAGGGAAAAAAAAGGTCCCTGAGAAAAAATGAGGAAGAAATCTTGAGAGGAACTAGACTCACAAGGGAAATCATCCTCTTTTGGGTGACACCGGATAATGAGATTATAAATCATTACGTTCCTACAGCTGAATTGACAGAAGCATTGCTAAGTGTGTTGAAAGACGGTATCTTCTGTCTTGTAATTATTTAACTGGAGAAAGTTTTTAGACAAGCATAATTTAATATCCATAATCCAGTCAAAAAGAATTTGCAGAGAGTCGTTTTTCAAGAGATTTCAATGGGAAAGATTACTGTGTGTCATCAGCATACAAATGGTAGGAAATGTTGTATTTACAAAAAATACAAGTGGACACAAGGGGAAGCATGTACAAAGACAACAATGTAGGACCCAGGATGGAGCTCCAAGGCACACCACTGGTAAATACTGCTGTCCTATTGATGCCATCACCACATTTAAGCTGATTCAGTAGTATGGCATGATCCATAGTATCAAATGGTGTGCTGACATCCAATAAAATACAGTACAATACAATAGCAGTACAATAGCACACTTTCCAGAGTCTACAGTTAATACAGGTAGCATCCTGCTGTTTCTAGTTATAATCAATGAATGCAGTGTTAACTTCAGAAACTCAGCAAATCAAATATATACAGATATGCGTAACAATAAAGGGTAAAAACAGTCACTTACTGGAATCTTTTGAGTGATCAGCCTTTTCTTAATGGAAAAATGCAGTCTTCAAGTGTGTTACACCTCACACTGTTGTGTGTAGCTCATGTATGTTTTCTCTCCTTACTTTCATTTTCTCCAAAAGTCAAATTTAATTCAAGTTTTACTGGTAGCACACAGCCATGCACAGTACGACATGTTCTGACAAACCCAGAGGGAGAGGCTTCGAAAGACAAGCAAAGGTAAATCCCCGTGACGTAACCCTGCGGAAGTAACAGACTACATCATGTACTCTCATTACTCTCAGTACTTGAATACATGCTTCACTGTTATGGTATGTTTTACTTATTTAATTATATGTTTCATATATATTTATATCATAGTAGTAAATATTAATATAACGTACTTTAATATAATGTATTCATATATAAACTTATCAAATAACTAATAAATAAAATATTCAAATTCACTACATTTATTTTGAACACTGATACAGAAAAAAAGTTTGTAAGTTTTTTTTTATTTACTTTTTTTCACGTAAAAGGTTTCTATTTTTTTTTTTTTTTTTACTTGAATTTTTTTTAGTTGCTATATCATTTGGTTTAATTTTTTTTACATCACAAAAACCTGCAATTTTAGCAGGAGTGTGTAAACTTTTTATATCCATTTGACTGTTAATAATTAAACATAACTTATTTAATTAGTTTATATAATTGTTAAAAAATCGCATTGTTATAGAACATTTTTGGATTAATTGTGTCAATTGTAGACTTACTTTACAATAATTTGAAAAGTAATTACAAAAGATTTTCACCAGATGCTTTATTTCTTCTTTTTTAGTTGGAAAAATTTACTTACTGTTACTCAAGTGAATTATTAATAGATTAGCTCTTTGTTTGTTTATTCCTTCTTTGTTTTCCTCACATTTGGCCTTGAAGTAACATGATGCAGACCAGCCCAGCCTCATTAGAGGGAGGAAGTGAAAATTGTTCTCTCTATAATAAACTGAACAATGAAACCCAGAACTCAATAAAGCTGCCAACTCTCCAATGAAAATATAGCTTTCCTTTTTTTCCTACATTTTTGTTTTAATTAATTTTATAAATATGCTGTATATTGTGACTGTGATGGACTATCAGTATTATTTGTACCAGTTTGTAAAAACACAACCTTTCCCTCTGCATTGTGTTACTATAAAGGACACCAGATGACAACTTACCAAATTACTGGGGATTTATTCTCCTGTATACAGAATAGAAATAACTCATACTGCGTGGATTAAATTCTCGCACACAACCTGCTGTGAGAATGAGACTTAGCCCATTGTAACTAATCAATCTAGGTGAAAAAAAGAGCTGCACAGAGTAAAACACTTCCATATGTTTGGTACAAATGACTAAAGTTTTATATGTTTATCAAAAGTAAGAAATGCAATTGATTGGCTTAACATCTTCCACAGCCAAATAAAGTGTCACATCTGCCAACTTACAATTCCTCCTTAAAGTGAGAAGGTTGTCTGAAAGGTTGGTGACTTTCATGGGAGTCCATCCCTCACTCCACCACGGTGTAACAATGTGCCCAACCATAATGTCATGTGTTAAGTTAGCTCAAGTTTTTATCAAAAATTCAACAGGTATTCTTGCAATCAGAACACACAGTACCTGAGGATTCTGGATAATGTTAGAGGTCCAAAGATTAGTCACTGAGACGCAAGCTGGATTGCTAAGTTTCCTTCTTGGTGACTAGAAGAATAAAGTGTGAATATAACCAAAGTCATGAAATTAGCAATATTTCACTGCCCTTGCAAAAAAATTCATTTCTAAATAAAATCACGTAGACATTTTAATGTCCACTTTTCCAGTCTTGACTGTAGCTTTATTCATATGCAACAACTGGGTTCACCAAATCCAGATGTGGAAATCTGGAGTCCTGATAAAAACACCAGATAGCTCACCAGATAAGTGTGTGGTCTATTAGGTGTGTTAAGGAACTGTGATAGAATTGGGGAACCCTGAAATATAACTACATCGTTCTTGTTCATTAATAAAGTAATGACTGAAAAGAGCTATTCCTATGAGATTCACCTGCTCCAGTACTAGTGGAAACATTCAAGAATCTACATGTCATGGCCAGCTTATCCTTCAAACCATCAGTTTTCTTTACAGGTGAGCACATTAAATTAACAAAAATGTTGCCATTATTTAATCAATTCAACACTTTATTGTTGAAATTAGAGTGTTGGATCAAGTGCTATTCTATTGAATAAAGAGTGAATAAAGAGTGTGGAAGCCATTTTGTTGAATTAAACCATTGATTAATGTGATAATTACAGCTAGGCCTATTCATGCAGCAATATACTGGTGATATACTAGACTTCTATTAGATTTATTTCAAAACTCACCATCTTCTCAACCCCAGCCTGCCCAGTCCTACCCCACCACATCCTGCTACGCCCTGCCTCACCATACTCCACATAGCTGCACCCCATCCTTCATGGTAACCTTACCCATTCAATTCATTTCAATTTTATTTGTATAGTGCTTTAAACTATGGACATTGGCACAAAGCAGCTTTAGAGAAATAAATAGATTCAAATTAAATTAAACCAAAATAAATTGTAAATATGTGAATTTATCCCTAACGAGCAAGCCATCCATTCAAAACCTAGCTAGAGCAGCATCAGATACAATCAGGAGAGTGTGTTAGAGCAGTGATTTCCATGTCCTTTGATATGAATGAAGTGATAATTAATGCCCTATCCCTTTTATTGATCCTGCCCCTAATTCAATTCAATTCAATTTTATTTGTATAGTGCTTTTAACAATGGACATTGTCACAAAGCAGCTTTACAGAAAAAAAAATGGATTAAACCAATCTTAACCAATGTGAACTTTACACACCAGTTGGCTTCGAGAGTTCTTAAAAATATGCAATGGTGAGAATGTGTGCAAAACATTAACATCACATTAGGTTAGATACCTATTATACCATATATCTCCCTGACCTTCTCCTCCAGTTCTTGTCGCATTCTCTCTATCTCTTCATCTTTCTGTTCTATTTCTTCTCGCAGTCCGTTTATTGTTTCATCTTTCTCTTCTATTTCTTCTCGCAGTCCGTTTATTGTTTCATCTTTCTCTTCTATTTCTTCTCGCAGTCCGTTTATTGTTTCATCTTTCTCTTCTATTTCTTCTCGCAGTCTGTTTATTGTTTCATGTTTCTCTTCCAGTTCTTGTCTTAGTTCTTCTAACTCATTATGTCCGTTTTCCAACTTCTGCCGCTTTCTGTTAATCTTGTCGTCTTTATTTTCTAGTTCTTCTTTCAATTGCTCTATCTCTTCATCTTTCTTTTCTAGTTCATGTTTCATTCTCTCAATCTCTCCATCTTTCTTTTCCACTTTATGCCTCATTCTCTCTATTTCTGCATCATTCTCTTCTAGGTCTTGTTTAATTTTTTGAATCTTTTCCTCTTTCTTTTCGAGTTTTAGTCTCTTACTCTCGATCTCCTCTTCTCGTTGCTCGAGCTCTTCTTTTACTATTTCTAAAATGTTTTCAGTTTCCTCGTGTAGTTTTTCTCTCAAAATATCCAGTGTGGTGTCCATTTTTCCAAATAGAATCCACTGAGTGAAGGTCTTCCTCTGTAATTATTCAGAAAAAGGGAGTCAGCAACAAAAATACACAGTTACAAGTATTAAAGATATTTTTTAACATTACGTAGGTAAGGACTCACCTTTTAAAACACTACACTGAGTTTTAAGAATTAGTTCTAATTTTACTGGCTGTGCAAAAAGGAAGTATGTGCTGAAATTCTTTTCTTGCACCACTGGATTTGTTGGCACAGTTGAGGTTTAAAGCCTATGTAAAATAGAAATGCAAACGAAATTACACTTTTAAATAGTCTTTGTTATGCTTTTGGTGAAACTATCAATATCTGCACTGTCAGTACTTCAGATATCCCTCAGAACTGAATAGATTCCCATCATGGGTCATAGTGTGACAACCTGGAATTGAAATGGACATAACTGGGATTTTATGCTATGAAAAATGTACACAAAATAGCCCAAAATTGGGGGGAGGGGAGCGGGGGGTTAGTTTGCCCTTGGACATCATTAATTATTTAAAAGGAGTCAAACTACATGCAATTAAAGTGTCACATGAACTCAATATAAATACAACTGCTCCTGGAAGAACCCAGAGTATATCAGAGAACATTCCTAAACAAACGTCATGAAAATAGTTCCAGGATAAAGTTCTGGAAATGTATAAAACATTGTTTTAATTATTTAAACAATTCCAAACTTTAAACATCCTATAGTGTAATATTGAATCAATTATTAAAACATAAAAAAAAAAAAAAGAGAGGACAGGAATATTATTTAAAAAAAGAAGAAGGAAAAGTTAGTGATCAGGTAAAGAAGGTATTGAGAGAAGCTGCCAAGAAGCCATTTGAAAATAATTTTGTGAACTATATTAATTTTCATTTTATTATTTCAGTGTTATGGGTTAGTTTGTGGGGATTCATGACATACGTTTAGAGGGGTGAATACTTATGCAAGGTGATAGCCTTTTGTAAGAAAGGTTTATCTGCAAAGATACACTAGAGCACATAGTAAAACCAGAGCATAAAGTGAAAGCAAGTGTTTATGCAAATAATAGGAGCAGAAGTATTTAAATATTCAACAGCCAAAGGAACAAACCTGTTGCTGAGGATCTGCCTTTATACAAAATTCAATAACAGTAATTCAATATTCAATAATAGATCTGGATAATTGAGTAGATCTATGATCTGCAGCACAGGTGGTGAGGCCTATGATGTAGCTTATTTGTTCGTCCGTCCATTCGTTTTCGTTTTAGTTCAGTTTTACCAAGGTATTGATTTCTTTTTTGAAAGTTATAAGGCTTTGAGCAACTATTTTCTTCTTTAACAGTGATAGTTGACATCATTTGACCAAGAGAAAACTAATACTCCCCTGGAATCATTGGATCATATAACTGATCTCAAACAATGTATAGGCAAAGCTAAATCAACATAACCAGCTCGGTTCTCCATTTTTCACTATGATACATAGACAGTAAGGTCAAAAAGCAAGAGTAAGATCCATTTGTTAATATAATTTATAAACAATATAACAAATGTCCGGGGGTAAGAAAGGCATTATTTGGATTCTTGTGGTAGGATTAGCTTGTTAGAACAGATCTATAGACCTACTCCTCGGCCGACAGGGAGGAGTTTGTGACAACCTTTTCATAACAACACTCAACAGAGAAAGAAATATAATAATTAATAAATAAAAGAAATTTCTCACCAGGAATAAACTTCTTCAGCTGACGTCGATTACTTGGCTGTCTTCTCTGTGTGTGTGTGTGTGTGTGTGAGATAGAGAGAGAGAGAGAGAGAGACACCATTCCGTACAACAAGCACTGCGGTCTGGCCTTTTTAAGTACCTACCTACCTGTCTGCGCATGCTTGGTGTTTTATCACATATTACCATGTGCCTTTTGCGCTGATCAGAGGGCTCAAAGTTCAAGTCACTTCATCTTGGCATTTTTATGCCAGCTCTCTTTCTTAAAGAGACATCGGTGGTAATCATGTCATTTTTTTTTACCCTGTTTGTGTCTGTGATTTTGGTTTGACACGTATGTTTTCAGACAAAAAAAAATTTATTTTGTTCTTTTTGTAAGCATTACCACAACCTTGAGACTCTTTATCTCTAGTATTTTTCCCTAAGACTTTTATATATGATATCGGATTCCTCAGTGTATTCTATAACACTCTTTTAATTCCACCAAAAGAAGGAGCAGCATCTTAAAGATCCATCAAGTATATTAACACAAACAAGTTGATATTAGACTGGTTTTGGTATCACTCGCTCGCTGCCTGTTTCCTTTAGAATTGAGTATAAAACTTTATTATTAATTTTAACTCTTAACACTACAGCACCTGCTAAATATATGACAAATAATATTCGGAATCGTATCTTAAGGGCATATCATACCTTCTACATATTCCATGTGCAAAACTTTAAAAGAGCTCTTCACTTTTATGCACTAAAGTTCTCAAACAAGTTACCATTACAAATTCGTCCTCTGTCATTGATTTTAAAACAACTAAATAGCTTTTATTATTTGCCTTACTTTTACAAATTAATTTTACATTACTTTTATATTAATCTTTTAATTATTGTATTTTATACATTTGCATATTTTATATTGTTATTCTTTCATTTGCCATGCCATCACTATTTTTTTTTTTCATTTATGTATTTAACTATTGTATGATTTTATGTATTTTTTTTTCATAATTTCTGCTTTTTTATTTCATTTTATGATGTAAAACATGGTGTATTGTCCTTCTTGACGATAGTTTAAACTAATCTAGCAGGATAACTACCAGCACTGTTATAATTATTCTTAATGAATGCAGTGAGACAAAGATGTTGAAAATTGTCATCTATTTTCTTACCAATGTAATAAGTCTATCCCCTTATTAAAACTCAAAAGGCTAATAATTTTCTCTATAAAATGCTGCCAGTTCTTTTAACCACGCAAGGTGTTTTGGTTTAATCCAAAAGTTACTCTTGCATTTTAACATAATGAATTTCATTTATCAATAATAAACACTATATTCAAAAATAATGTTGCTCATAAGTGCTCGTTGGCACCAGAGAACCTTCAGCCAAAGGTCAATGATTGATTTTGTGATTTGTATCATCAGATTTATACGTTATGGACACTTGGGTAGAGAGAGGGACAGAGCTGTCAATTTATCACCACTTGGTGCTGAGTTGGATTCATTGCACTGCGCATGAGTCATATTTACCTGGTAAACCTAGGAAAGCCTATGGGGTTGCTTGGGATCATATGGCAAAACAGAAGTTTCAGTGAGAGACAAATTCTCCCAACTCAGAAAGTCTCTCTAGCATGTCTAGAGAAAGAGATTGAATGGACCATCTTTGAGTCCTCAATTGTAGAAGCAGCTGAAAAAAGCTGTGGACAGAAGGCTGTCGGTGCATGTCAAGATAGTAACCAGTCATTATGGACATCAGTGGTGAGAGTAGCCATCAAACTGAAGGAGACCTTTTGAGTAATGCTCACAGAGGGCTGTCCTGATTCACCTGAGAGGTATAGAAGAGCCAGAATGGCTGCAGAAAAAGCAGCTGCAGAAGCAAAAGCTCGTGCATGGGAGGAGTTTGGAGAGGCCGTGGAAACAGACTTTCAGATGGTCCCAAAGATTCTCTGGCAAACCGTTTGATGCATCAGGACAGGTAGGTGAGACCATGCTCAAATTCGGCAAGTACAGAAGAGTGTTGACTCTACTGGGGATATTATTGAGCATTGGTAGAAGTGGACATATCCCCCCTTCAGGAGGCAGTGCCAGAAATCTCCAGTGTTTTAGAATCCATCTCTGTGGCTGCGGTTACTATGGCGGTTACAGACTTTAGAAAAGGCATATGATCATGTGTATGGTGTATCTGTGTCACTACTTTGTGTGATCCAGTTTCTGTCTGAGTTGCTTCCACATCCTTTGCATTAATCTGAAACTGCTTAAGGGAGTGTTGGATTCCATGCAGGGTGTGTCTTGTCTCCAGTCCTATTTGTGATTTATATGGACAAGATGTCAAGACAAAGCCAATGCTGGAAAGGTGTCCAGTATGGGGATGGGGGCTAGCAGTAACATCACTGTTATTTGCAGATGATGCTCTCTATGCACCATCTGAACTGGATCTCCAACACATACTCCAACACGGAATGAAATTCCTCACCTCCAAGTCCAAGGCCATGGTTTTCTCTCAGAAGTGGGTGGGATGAGACTGTTGAGGGGAGAGACTGTGCCCCTGATGGAGGAGTTTAAGTGTCTTGGCATCTTATTTACAAGTAACAGAAAAAAGAGTGTCATATTGACAAATGGATTGGATCAGCAGCAGCAGTGTTATAGTTGCTGTACTTGTCTGTGAAGGTGAAGCAGGAGCTCAGCAACTTGGGTGGAGTTGCTGTTCCTTTGAATTAAGAGAAGAGCATGACTTACTGGACCAAGATCTCCTGGTAGACCCAGGACCCACTGGAGAGATTATATCTCACCGTTAGCCTGGGAATATCTGTAATCTGTGGCCATAATTGTTGTAAAAATTGGAGGAATGTGTAAAGGACAGACACTTGATGCTTATTAACTTCCTTCCAATGTTTCTTCCTCATGTCATCTCAGGGAGTTTTTCTCACCACCATTGCCTCTGGCTTGTTCAATAGGGATAAATTTATATGTTTAAAACTTATATCCTGAATTTATATATTTCTGTAAAGCTGCTTTGTGACAATGGCCATAGTTAAAAGTATTCTAAAAATAAAATTGAATTGAATAATAGAAGAGTTTGAGTCGACCTTCTCAGCCTGCTGCTGATCAATCACGGTTCATGTATTTTACACAACTCAGGAGCAAATTCTAGTACACAAACATTTTTTCAACTAACTGGATTTTCCTAAACACCACATGGCTCTTCAGAATGATTTACAAATTCATTCATATCCAGCATGATAATTGAGGTCCATTGTCTGCACATACGCTGTACACTAGTTGTAGAATGCAACCCAACATGCTGGGTTCTACGTAAACTGACAATGTGTGGTCAAATTAACCCAACATGTGTTCTGTTTTGGTTTGTTTTTTTATTTTGTTTTTTTTTTACACAGAAAAACATGAAGGTCCACAGTGAAAAACAGTGAAAAACCTTACTGAAACCAGACATACATAATGATTCCTGTTTTGTCAAAATTCAGAAGGAGGATGTTTTCTTTTATGTCCTTTACATGGTTTTCCATTTTTGTCTGCTGAATCTCTCTGAACTGATAAGGATAATCATGTATCACCAGTGCCATATAAGCTAAACCAGGCAAGATCTTACCTGTCTAACCCAACTGTGTTTTCAATCCTGTCATTAAAATATCATGGCCATTATTGTAAAATGCTACACTTGGGAGAAAATCAAAAAATATCCACAATCTGAGGTGAGCAGAAGGTTATAAAGTGCTGAATCTGAAATCGGTGTTTCTGGAAACCAGACTGAAAATATCAGGTTTGTCCTTATCTAAGTAATAACAGAGCTGTTGGGTGACAGTTTTTCTTAAAACCTCAGACATAAAAAACATTATCTAAAATATGATCTAAAATATGTATCTTAACAACAGCTTTCTCTAAACAAAAATCAGGACTAATCTAATTTCTTTAAATTTCTGATAAATTGCTTTTCAGCAAATGTGCAATTTCTTGAATAATTTAAAATAAATCAGTCCAAAATCCAAATTGGTCAGATTTATTAGAACTCCTCCAACAAAGACAATTAACATGAAATACCAACATTATACTGAGTAGAATTTAACACTCCTCTGGTCTGTTTTTCTGTGGTGACAAAGCAACAACTAGGTGACTCGTGTTAATATGCATTTTAATTTGAGAAACAAAGGTTCTCCTTTCAGATCAAAAATGGATATTTCTCTAAAAATACATTTTCTTCTTTAATCACAGGCACTGATTAGTCATAAATAATAATCACATCCTCAATCACATGCTCAAGTATATCAGAGGAGATACAATCAGTACCAGGTGTCACACGCACAAAAAAATTTAACTAAACATCTAGCCCAGACAGCTCAACCACATTCCCAGAGATTTTGTACTCGAGAGAATTCCAGTCGAGCACATTCCCACGTCGACCCAGCTGTTGATTCTCATACAGCTGCTTAAATAATTAATTTTAATGCTTAGCTAATTTGGTGGTGTTTCAGTGATAGATATACATGTGTTTATTTTTAAGCATTGCAATGTGTTTTAAACATTTAAACATTCATTATTCAATATTTAAAATGTGTTTTAATATACACACTATAGCTATTTTGTTTCATACGTAAGAAAAATATTGTATTTTTGTGTACCTTGCTTAATGAATGGAACATAAATTTTTTGGGAATGGAACACCAGTGTTCTGAGAGAAAGGTTAAAGTAATCAGCATGTTGATTTCTACACATAACACAATTTGACCACATTGTGTTGTTAGATGAACACAATGTATGCTTTGTTTCTTTTTACAGAAAGCCATCAGGATCCACTGCAAAATTCAACATTCAGTTATGTCACTATGTTTGTGAATTACATTCTGAAGGGGCTGGAGATAAAGGGAGAATAATAGAGGGACTAAAACAGAACCTTGAGGATCACTGTATTGTACTTTGTAGATTCTACACAAACCAAATTTTATCCAATTCTGACTCTGTACTATGATACATCAGATAGCAGCGCAGCTGTTGGGCTCTAGTCTGGTCTCGAGATGTTTTCTGTATTGACTTAGACTGGTCTCTGACCTATTGGTATTTTGACTGGGAATTTTTGGTCTTTTCTCATACACAAAGTTTGAAAAGATGTAATTCCTCCTTGTAGAAAACAGCCTAATCAATGGCACAATGCATGCATGAAGCCAACTAGTTGAAGTAAAGGTGTTCGGTCTCAATCTCAACTTGGTCTTGCTTTCATGTGGACTCTTACTTGACTTGGCCTCAACCCCTTAAGACTTGGTCTTGACTTAATCTTGGCTAGTCCTGGTCTTGGACTTGACAAGGGCATTTTTGCCTATACCGCTATAAGACCGAAATACATAATGTTTGTTATTACTACTTAGAAATTAACAGAGGTGTTGGGTGACAAAAGGTCCTGCACTGATCAAAATTCTATTTCATTTAAGCTGAAGCGTCTGGGCAGTGAGAGAGAAATTTCAGTAAAAGTCACAGAGAATCCTTCCCACCTGGCACAGCCTGTTCAAGCTTCCTCCTTCTGGCAAGTGCTACAAATTACCTAATGGTAAAACATCCAGACACAAGAACGTTTTTTTTTTCCACTAGCTTTCACAACTATGAGCACTCTCCCTAGTCACAGGTCTTAATGCTCTTCTGAGTCTCACTTATCCTGTGCTGTGCAATATTTGATCTGTGCAGTATTGAATTATGCGCAGTAGTGACTCTGTGCAATAATTGAACACTTAAGCAAGTCTAGTAACAACCAATGAGCCACAGTCACTGATTATTGTTTGTATATTTCATCTACCTCATGTTGTGATGTATATTGTAAATTATATATAGTTGTCAATTTTGTCCACTTATGTCCAATGTCCATTGTTTTTTGTAAGCACTGTGGATATTACTGTAAACTGGCAACAAATTCCTTGTATGTACATATTAATATAATAGTAAAAATAATAATAAAACTGACTCTGATTCTGTCACTATGTGGTTACCAGCCACAGTGCAGAGATAAGTAGCCCAACTGGCCAAATATCAGTTTACACTTAGGTAACAACCTGGGATTTGCTAATAAGAATGCAGATATTTTTTCCAGGTTGAATTGAAGCCGAGACTAATGAGGTGTGTGTGGGGGATCTCCCTCAATACTTTGAGGACTGGGCTGGCCAGCAACAGACTCATCATCACATGAGGCTGCAACAGTCAGGGTCAGCACCCATTACATCTAGCAATCATAATTAAAGCAATCGATTTGTATTTGTTTTAAAATGAGGTGTCTGTACATGGTGAAAACATGCCCATCTCTGTGAGTTCATAAGAGATTATTTATCCTGTGTGAATCTATCAGAATTACTACAGGCGTACTTCAGCAACCCTGCTTACCAGACATTTGTCTCGAAATCTAATCCCAACTAAATGGTACATTAGATAGAAAAGGCATATTGGAGATCAGATGGTAAATGAAGAGATCAAAAGGGGTCAAGATATAGTTTCTTAACAGCAGCTTTCTTAAGAAATTTTCAGCATTTAGCATTTCTGCTAAATGACTTCTGCTAAATGAAATGTATAATTTCTTGAATGATTACAAATAAATCAGTCCAAAATATTTTGTCAGATTTATTCAAAATTGCCTCCAACAAAACAGTTTTTGTGATGCATAATTGTAAAGTTACACAGTAAAATGAAAATTGAAAAAAGGAAAAAGCAAAACTAACATAATTTAACACTTCACTGATCCGATTTTCCTGTGGTGACAAATCAAATACTAGCTGACAACTCAAATTGTGCTAATATGCATTTTAATTTCAGAAACAGAGACTCTCCTTTCAGATCAAAAATGAATTTCTCTAATAATATATTTTCTATCTTAATCACAGACATTAATTAGTCAGGAATAATAGTCATGTACTCTATTAGACATGGAAATCAAAGGACAGAAATTTAGAACCAGGTGTCAGACAAACCTAGACTTTTTTGACTAGGCCTCAGACCTATACTTCTCAACCACATTCCCATAGACTCTGTAATTGAGAGAATTCCAGCTGAGCACATTCCCAGTTGGAGCATCGTTTTGTTTCTCATACAGCTTCTTAATCTGACCTGCCCACAGCACTCTATCCCACATGTGTAGATCTGTAATTTCACCCACAAAGCTCTGACCCTTGTCAAAGTGACCCAAATATGAATCAGGATCCTGTCCAATAATTACAGCTCCATTTGGATGTACAAAATGGCCACGACTGTAGATTTTAGGCAAGCTGCGGTGTCCATCCACCCAAAATGTGGTGGTTCCAGTGCTGGATTCCCAGGTGACACACAGGTGAGTGAATAAATTGGACAGCATCGGTAGAGCAAATAAAGCACCATTCTTACTGCTTCTCAGGTAAAGAGAGAGTCTTCCATCTTTTTCTCTCCACACATTGAGCTCATCAGCATCTTGAGTACGATAAGCGAACAGAATGGTCTCTCGATTGCCCCAGATTTCGGTGGCAACGCGCATGCAGAGAGTGAAGGCCTGCAAATTCAGAGGTTTCTTTGGAATGAGATACACATAGGCAGAGCTGGACGGCCCAGGGAACAAAAACACTTTACCTAGTGGGAAAAAAAAAAACACAGTGCAGTTGTGTCCAAACCTCATGTGCACTTCTATTAACTTTATTTATTTATTTAATGGATAGTGTGATTATAAATCATTACAGTATAAAGGTGTAGAAATTTAAAGACAAAAAGTACTGAGTGTATTGAAAGGATGTTCAATAAGAACATATGGGGTCATATTTAGGAACGCAGTAAGGATTTAAAATTGACATTGAAGACATCAATATTGAGACCTCAGACATAGTAACTACAGACTTGAGCGCTATTCAGAAGTTACGGGAGAGTTATGAAGGGGGTGAAATTTGTCTAAAACAGTATCTCAGGTGTGTCTCAGTTACATGCCATTCTGAACTTGTACTCAAGTGTTTTTTTCAGCAACTAAAGTTGAAGGGGGAAAATACTATTGTAAATATTGATCACATTGACATTGATACCCAATAAGTCTTACCTTCCTCCTGGAGATCTACTAACTAATATATCTTAACCTATTCCAATACATCAGTGTCAAAAATGTAAAGGTCTACACTGAAAAAAAGGGGTTCAGTAAATATGACAAAACATATGTGTGGTTTTTATGTGAAAAAGTATGTTATTAGAATCAATTAAACACTTTAAGTTCTGTACTAAATAAACTATTATTTACTATTATTTTGCAAGTGTTCACAAAAAAAATCAGTAATGTTTAATTGAACCGATTGGACTATTACGATCAACACATGCAGACCAGAAGTGGACCATGAGCTTGCTGCGGTGATGCACAAATTCTGTTTCCTTCACATGTTTAGTTACAAAGTTGAAATTAATACAGTCATATAAAGTTGAAAATAAGAGTCATATAAAAGTTGAAATGAATAAAGCCCATTTCATACCAGTGGTAGGGGTAGCCGCATATGGGTCTGATTTAATTTTGAGCATTATGGAAGGATTGTTTTCAATATTTCTTGTTTTAGGTTGACTTTAAAACCTAGGGATATTGTGTTATGAAATGTTTTACAATGTTCATAGTTTTTATAGTTCACCATCTTTGTGGTTGTAAAATGTGTGTGAGGGCAAGTTAGTTAAGTAGTATGTACCTGTATGGTTAGTTATATGCCATCAGCCAATCAGTTTTCAGCAGGCATTTAACAAAGTTAAATTTAACACAAAACTTGAATGGGAGGTCTGGTTAGGAGCTCACTCTATCAATAAACACATCCTCGTACTGATTCACTAGAGACTAAGAGTACCATCAGTCTAAAAACCCTATTGGGGAGATTAGTACAGTATTAAATATACACAGGCAACAATTTTTTTGTTAATCAAGTGCTAATTTAAGTGCTTGGTAAAGAAGTAGGTTTTTAGTCATCATTTGAAGACAGCCAGTGACTCAGCCGTTTGGACAGCCAGGGGAAGTTTGTTCCACCACCAAGGTGACAGAACAGAAAAGAGACTTTATGCTTGTCTGCCTTGCACCCTGAGAGATGGTGGTTCCAATCAAGCAGTGCTAGAGGATCAGAGGGAGCATGGTGCAGAGCATGGTGCGATACATGTTTTAACGTAGGTTAATGCTTATCTGTTTTTAGCTTTGTAGGCAAGCATCTGTGTTTTAAATCTGATGCGGGCAGCTACAGAGGAAGGAGCTTAGCAATGGGGTAGTGTGGGAGAACTTGGGTAGTTTTAATCCAAGTCATGCAGCTGCATTCTGGATTAGTGGCAGAGGTCAGATGGCATACAAAGGCAGACCTGCCAGGATCAAGTTGCAGTAGTCCAGTCTCGAAATGACAAGGGACTGAACAAGCACCTGAGTGACCTCTGTGGGTAGAAATGGCTAGATCCTCCTAATGTTGTAAAGGGGAAACCAGCATGAGCAAGTTAGTTTAGTAATGTAAGGTGGGAAGGACAGTTGGTTGTCCATGTTTAACCTAAGGTTGCATGCAATGACAGATGGTGAGATTTGAGAGTTGCCCAGGGAGATCACAAGATCTTGACATGTGAATGCCATCCATGATGAAATGTCAGCCAGACATGCTGAGATCCATGCAGATACAGCAAAAGAAGAGGGAGGGAGGAACAAGGTCTTAGCATCTGTCACATCAGATGAAAACTTGTACACGAGAGTGAGGTGTGAGAAGAGATCAGTATCAGCTTGTGATTTCCTCCACTTTCTCTCAGTTGGAGGCCCATAGATGAGGAAAGAGAAGAGAGGAAAAGGAGTCAGGGTCTGGAAGGGTTGATAGGGTGCAGGAAGATATGGAGGAAGAAGTGAGAGATCTGAGATTTTGGTGAGTGGGAGAGAGATATGAAAAGTTGATGTCAGGCAGGACAGGGTGATTGTGAAGGATACCAAATGATGATACCAAATGATGAACTTTTACAAAATAGTCCTAGGATTTACTCTTAATCTTCACAATATTGATGACAAAATACTCTTTTGGTAAGAACTGGCAACTGGGGTGCTATTTGGCAAGAGTGCTAGGACCCCACAGTTTTCCATTTGTGACTATATTCTTTTTGACTCCCAAAATGAGTCATGCACACCAAACCACAAATTATAGAGATGTGAAACTTGGTCATTAGGTAGTACTCCCTCCCATCTCTCAGGTAAAAATGGGCCCTGTTTACCACATAATGGCACTACAGCACATGGATTTAGGTCCACTGACCACTGGGGTCAATATTCAGGTTTTTTACATAATAAACAAGTATATCTCTTGTAAAATAAGGTGTACAGTGAAATTTCTTTGTTCTCCTGATTCTTTCATTGAAACCATAAAAATCTGCCCCTTGGACCATTTAACCCCACCCTATCAAATGTCTGATAATTTGGATAATATGCAAAAGATATTTTTGTGAACTACTCCTAGAATTTTTATCCAATCTTCAAAGTTGGTGACAAATTACTCAGCAGAATCTGAAATTCAAAAATAATCAAAAACATGTCAAAAACAAGATTTGTAAACACCACATAGATTTTTATGACCACCACACCTCAATAAATCCTAGAGAGATGGAACTTAGTTTGCTCAAACAGCTGTAACTCTGGATTTGCACAAGTCCTGAAAGGAAAGTTCAGTAAAAGGTTCAAAGGATATCTGCAATGATTAAAGTGTGGTCATTGATAGGGGGCAGATTTAAGTTCAAATAACTGTTTCTCAGGCACCATAAGTCTAGTTGAGCTGAAATTTGGTGTATTGCATCTGCATGCTAAACTGTAACTGGATTTAAATTGTGAGTGGATTACTTCAAAAACATCAAAACTTTTCAGTACTGAGCATTGAGCCACATATCTTCACAAAACTTGATAAGTATGTTCCTTTCTGGTCTCATAATTGTTGTATGTAACTTGGCAAGAACTGGCTACTGGGGGCGCTATTTGTGAAGGGTGCTTGGACCCCACAGGTTGCTGATTGTAGCTGTACTCTTCTTCTTCTTATTATTATTATTATTATTATTATTATTATTATTATTATTATTATTATTACTACTTAAAACAGTGCATTGTCAGATAAAATACGATTTTAACTTCTAAGAATATGATTATCTAAACTTGGTTTTACACAGTTTAATTGAAGTACTACCAGGTATTATCTACACCAGGATTTCTGTAAAGCTGCATTGTAACACATATTGTTAAAAGCATTATACCAATAAAAACTTTTATTCAACTGAATTAAATTATATCAAGTCTACCAAACATAGACAGCAAATAGTCACACTGAAATTAAAAATTTTTTCTTAATTTGATTTTATAAAAAATATTCATAGAAACTTACTGTCACTGCATGAAGCCAGAGGCAGGAGAAGCAACAAGCCTATAGTCACCATCTTCATCTTACTGCAATTTTTTATCATTTATATGAATAGGAAGTTACATTTATGTTAAATTATTAAAAAATAATCATAACAAAGAGTATATGATACAATATGTATATGTTACTGTAGGTATCTTAATATGATGAAAGAGTTACACTGTAAATCTTAATGAAATTATGGTACAACACAAATATTACTGCAGATATTTAAATTAGTTACAAAACATATTTTGCAAATGACTTTAAAAATATAAATATAAATATAAAATATACATGGCGAATTGTATGAAAACTTACTTTTTCAAATACTTCATTTTTAACACCGGCAAAATGGAAATGCAGTTTGTGCTGAGAATGACTTGCACTTGTACATCACAGTGGATTTATAATGAAATTTGTGGGTGGGTGTTGGGGCGTATCCAACCCAATCTCACAGAAAAAATGTTCACATGATTTTTTATTTTTTTCTATGACAATGAATTTACTTTTTGTCTCCCTTTTTTTTTTTTTAAAAAAAAGACATTACATCTATTGAAGTCTTTGACCATTTGACATGATGATGATGTGAAATCAACAAACTCCTTAGGCTTGATAATGTCAGTGATATAAATATATTAAATTTAATATGAAATCAGATTCCAAGTGACAGGAAGTCCTGGTGGTTATGTTTATAGAACAGGGTTACATACATAAACTAATATTCTATTTCCATTTCCATTCCGGGTGGTGTTTCAACATCTGGATAACCTTATACCAGTAAGTCATGGGAAACTGATTCTCACTCTCAGGTTGACTGGAAAGGCATTCAGCTATGCTCACTGCATTCCCTCCACTGGGAGATGATGTTGATCTTACAAGATCTGGAGAGATGCATGGCGATGCACAGGTAGCTGCATTGTAGACCTCCAGGAGTGCCCTGCCTCTCAGTAAATGTGTGAAAATTAAACATGCAATGCGGAGTGGCCCATCATCCTTTAGCCCAACACTTTGCTTAGCTGGTTCTATGACCAATTAGTCATTGAGTGGCTCACATAGCACCGTAAGGTGTGCACTAGACATGGTAGGGAATATTCTAAAGATTGACTCTTAACACACCAAGTTCTCCAGTTTGTGACACATAGCCTACATAAGAACTCTGACTTTGGTCACATGGTAACCATGGAAACATCTGATTGTTGGCGCATACAAAGCAAGCTTAGGAATAAAGCTGAAACAGATACCAGGGCTAATTTCAACTGTTCAAATATTTCCTTGTGTTTATTCTTAAGTTGGATAATAGTGTTAGTGATAGCTAAACTGTGTTCCAAGTATAAGGAGAGGAGTCTAGGGTCATTACTGTTCATGTTGCCCACACCATAGTGGCCTATGATGTCATGCCAGAGGTGCTCTTCTTTTCTCTGGCATTACAATCTCCAAGCTAGAGGAGTTTATCATTGTGTGATATTGAGTGGATAGCAGCATCAAGAGAATCATCGAAGGAGTCTTTGATGGTGTCCACAGTTGCATAGCAGTTTTTAGTGCGTGGTATGCACCAGATCATCAGGTGAAATGTTCCTATGCAATCAAGCTGGTGACCACTAGTCCAGTGCCGTCTATGTGCAAGACTAGAGCTAATGACTTCCAGCCACATCCATGACCTGCCACCATCACCCTATCTTGTCACCATTGAGTCTTTTAGTATGTGAGTGTAGCAGTGAGCTTGTGCAAAGACTGGATTTGTTGTGATGGTGAGGGTGTGCAGTCCTAATCTTAGCCCTTCTCAGCATGTAAGGGTGGTAGGAAGGATCTATTTCCCATGCTGATCAGGGTTGCAGGAGTCTGCTGGGAGCTCAGTCTGTTGAGCTGACTTTCCATGGGACACCATTTACATTTATGGCATTTGGCAAATGCCCTTATCAAGAGTGACTTACAGAAATGCTTTGAAGTTTCTATCAATAAATGCATTCTGATACTGGTTTGCTAGGTCACAAACTAAGCATACCATCAGTCTAAAAACTCTGTTGGGGAGGTAATATGGTGAAAAGCACATAGTGCATAACTGGTGGAGGTAGTGTTATGGCATGGGCATGTATGGCTGCCAGTGGAACTGTGTCACTGATGTTTATCGATGAAGTGACTGCTGATAGAAGTAGCAGGATGAATTCTGAAGTGTATAGAGCTACTTTCTGCTCAGATTCTGTCAAATGCTGCAAAACTGTACATCGTTTCACAGTACAGATGGATAATGAACCAAATTGTACAATGAAAGCAACCCAAGAGCTTCTTAAGGCAAAGAAATTAAATGCTGTTAAATGGTCGGGTCAGTCACCTGACCTCCACCCAATTGAGCTGCTTTGCACTTACTGAAGACAGAAAGATGTACAAACAAGCAGCAATTGAAGGCGGCTGCAGTAAAGGTCTGGCAAAGCATCTCCAGGGAGGAAACTCAGCATTTGGTGATATCCATGGGTTCCAGACTTCAGGCAGTCACTGACTGCAAAGGATTTGCTTCCAAGTATTAAAAATAATCCTAATGTTTATGATTGCTAGTTATCAATTACTATCAATTATTCTGAGCCTGTGAAAATGGAGGGACTCTGCAAAAAATGGCTGTATTTCCTAAATGGTTAATACAATATTTTTTGTTAAACCCCTTGAATTAAAGCTGAAAGTCAACACTTCAATCATATCTTGATTGCTTTATTTCAAATCTATTGTGGTGGTGTGCAGAGGCAAAATTACAAAAATTTTGTCACTGTCCAATATATACATATAACCTAACTTTATTACTTTCAAGTGTTGGAGGTTATATACAAACTCACACGATACAGTTATCCTCAAATCTGCCAAACAGTAATCAAAAGAAGCTCTAATGGTGCTGTAATATGGCTGGGGTCTTTTGTCCCAGCCATATTACTGTGCAAAAAAAGCACAATATTATTATTATTGTGCATATTATTTTTGCAAAAAAATAGCACAATACATTGTGGTGGATTTACATAAGCAACATCAAAAATTACATCTGTATGATTCCTATGTTGAAATATATTGCTATATGAAAGTCATTTAAATTTTTATTTATTTAATTAATTAATTAATTTATTTATTTATTTTGTGGCACGTGGTCTTAGGAGGTTTTTAGGAAATTCTTTAACTGATGAAAACCCTTTTTTTTGATGAATTGTATTTTTTCCCCCCAAATCTGGCTAAAATATTTCTTGTCCCATAAGGGACAACTTTTGTAATCACTTCAGAGTTGCACTACCCATGTCCAGTCTGAAACCACACCCTGCTCAAGGGTTTCACCTCAGGCATGGTATTAAGGGTGGAAGAGAGCACTGCTTATTCACCCCCCCCTACAATCCTTGCCGGCCTGAGACTCAAACCCACAACCTTGAGGTTCACCTTCAGGTTACAAGTCCGACTCTCTAACCATTAGGCCACGACTGGTTAGTTGAGTGGAATAGTCAAGAAAAGTTGCTATTTTAGTCAATGTGGGACCTAAAAACAATAAAAAGTATTAAAAAAATCAAATGAAGGTTGTATAACCCTAATTTTGCTAGGGTTTTATTAATTTGTTTATAAATAGCTAATTTTCTTTAACTATTTTATATACAATATTACATTACTGTTACTAGCAATCTTCAACAGCAATGATGGGGAAATAATAGCATGTAATGAAATTAAACTTTTTTGTATTGTTCCAAACACTTTGACTCTGTCCTGATAGCTGTAGCATTGATATTATCCTCAAAAACCTTGACCATTGTGATGTCCGGTGGCTGAACAGTGTCATAGATCTTACACTTTATATAATAGACTTTCGAAAGGTTGTTGACTGAATACACTACAGATGGACAGACAATCAGCTCATAAACTTTATAATGTGTGAGAAATTTTAGCATGCTCAGAAGGTGGCAGTTATAAGCACATAAATCTGACCATTGTAATAAAAGGTGACATACATCAAAATGTGATTTAAACATTAGGCAATATCCTAATTTAACAAGTTTCAGATATGTAAATTTGTTAGGAGCATCATATTTTGACTGATATCATGGTAATAAAAATAATTAAAGTGATTATGACCTGTCAATGATATTGAATGTAAAATTCTAACTATTAAAACTTGTTGCTTGGATGTGCTTCACAAAACCTTATCCTAAGTAAAACAAAACTGTAATATCCTGTTGTGGACATAATTTAAAATAATTCAGTTTCTTTGTAGAGTATAAAGTTCTAATAAGATACCTCTGTATTAAGGTACAGTTGGGGCCAAAGGTTAACATACAGCTAGACATTCCAACTAAATTTTTCCTTAACATTTCATGTTACCATACTTTTCCTATGGTAAGTCAGTTAGGGTATCTATTTACAAAAGAGGTCATTTCAAAATGACAGCTAAGAGATAGATTTATTTCAGATTTTATTTAATCTATCAGATTTTCAGTGGGTCAGAAGTTTACATACACTTTGTTATTATTTGGTGGCATTGCCTTTTATTTGCTTAACTTGTATTAAAGACTTGGCAATCTAGCCATGGGGGTCACAGTGCAGTGACTTCTGTGCCGGTCCCAAGCCCGGATAAATAGAGAGGGTTGAGTCAGGAAGGGCATCCGGCGTAAAACATTGCCAAATTCAATCATGCGAATCGTCAGTACTCTGAATTTCATACCGGATTGGTCGAGGCCCGGGTTAACAACGACCGCCATCGGCACCGGTGACCTACAGGGCGCCGGTGGAAGTTGGGCTACTGTTGGTCGAAGAAATAGAGGAGGGAGGAGAGTGCGTAGACAGAGAGAGAAGAGGAAAGGTAAGAGTGTAGGACTGAGAATAGGAACTCTGAATGTTGGTACTATGACAGGGAAAGGTAGAGAGCTGGCTGATATGATGGAGAGAAGGAAGGTGAATATACTGTGTGTACAGGAGACCAGGTGGAAGGGTAGCAAGGCTCGTAGTATAGGAGCA
>CM040975.1:32205423-32221149 GCA_022985145.1 Pangasius djambal | reverse complement strand
AATCACTTCAGTTAAACTTGCTATTCCGGTAAAAAAAAAAAAAAAAAAAGCGACTTGATTAATTGTTGTCTAAACGTATTTTGTATATTCATTAACTATTTTATATACAATATTACATCACTGTCGCTGGCAGTCTTCTGTAGTAATGATTACATCTCATTACAAACTCAATTTTTTTTACAAATATATGGATATATGGATGGTGGCAGCAGCAGCCCGACAGTACTGATATAAAAGTGCAGGTATGTGCAGTTGTGTGCAATATGTGCCGTTTGTGTGATGTAATGTGCAGTTGTGCAATGTGCCATAAATGCAATACTAAATACTAAATTTCAATACTAAAATAAATTAGTAGCGTTATGTATGTAGATGTAGATGGTGGTTGGGTGTTTGAAGGAGATGTATGGATGAAGATGAACGATTCTTAGTCCTTGGTGTTGTACTGGTTGAGGTCTTTGACTAATTTCCTGGCCTTGTTCCACCACCACTTGCTATAGATAGAGCGTAGGTCAGGGAGCTCTGTACGGATGGTACGCTCAGCTGATCACACCACCCTCTATAGAGCCCTCCTGTCCTGCTGGATGCTGTTCCCAAACCAGGCTGTGATGCTTCCCATCAGGATGCTCTCGATGGTGCAGGTGTAAAAGTTCCTTAGCACCTTAGAGGGCAGTCGAAAGTCTCTCAGGCATCTAAGGGGGTATAGACACTGCAGAGCCTTCTTCACCAGGGTGTTAACATGGCAAGACCAAGGCATTACAAGGCATCACGAACGCAGCAAACGTATCTAGAGTACTTTGTTCAATAAAACATGGAATTAGATTTTATTTTTATTTAGATTAGCTACACACTGCTACATGGGTGGCCTACACTGTATTCACAAAATTAAAATTGGTTCTTAATAAAAACTGTATATATAAAACATTGAAACTGCACATGAGGATTGTCTACACATGGCAAAACATACAGTACAGTACACACACACATACACACACACACACAGAGAGAGAGAGAGCTCAGTAATTCTTAATGAATTACCATGAGTTTTACTTTATAATATTAATAAAGCACATAGACATTTACATATTAGACAGTGAGGTGTTGGAATAGGTGTATTAGGTAGTAGATCTCCAGGTGGAAGGTAAGGATTTGCTATTGGGAATTAATAATGATGTGATCAGTACTTGGCAGACAGGTACAAACAAAAATAACAACTGTGTGAGCAGGATTAATAAAACAGTCCCACACACATCTTTAGTTGAGGACGATTATAATGTGGAGTAATGTAGCTGAGGTAGAGGAACTCGCAGAGCCACAATTCACACACTATTCTGACACTGCTGACTTCTACTGCTATGGTTTCCAGTGTTTCTGGGGCAGAGTGGTAGGGTTTAGATTTAATTTTTAAAAAAAATGAAAGCTGAATTAGGTCACTTTAGTCTTAGGATTAAATTTGAATACAGATAAAAAAAAATATTTGGAGCACTAAACTAATAGAGATACAGACATTGTGTTATACCCTGACTGTTTTAGCAAAAATAATTCAAAAATAATTAATGATAGTCAGACTTACATGGTATTTGAGCACACAACCTAGAAGTACACATTTCTATGCCAACTCAGCTCTTCACGGGGCAAAAATTATTACATTTTGATCTTTTATTATTTAGGGTCCAACCATATAGGAACCCTATTGGTTTTGCTCAAGTTATTAAAATTATTTTTATGCTTTATATTCCATAAAATAAGTCAAAACCACAAATCACAGAGATGTGAAAATGGGTCAAGCCAGCAAAATCAGCCCGATCAGCCACATGGTGGCACTGTAGTGCAGGGTTTTACATTCTGGCCTATATCTCATTAAGGTTATGGCCTACAAGCAAAATTCTTTTTCCTCCTGATTCCTTGGATTATCCCAAGCAAAGAACCATTTAACTCTGTCTAGTTAAAGTTTGAGCTAATTATCATAATATATCAAATCACTTTTACAACTGGGCCTATCTTCACAAAACTGGTGTCAATTACTCGGCAGAGTCTGAAGCTCAATAAATAGCACAAACGTAGAGATTTGTAAACAATATGGCCACCATAAGCCAATAAATCCTAGTGGGGCAGAGCTTGGTTTACTCAAATACCTGTAACTCTGTACTGGTTGCATGGATTTGCACAAAATCTTAAAGGAATGTTCAGTACAAAGTTTGGAGTGAAGTGTTTATTGTTTTTGTTAGGTTTTTTCTTATTGTTATTAGGGATCCGAACACCGAAGGTGCTGTAACCCTATTGCAATTGTTGGGATTTTTCTTCTTCTTCTTCGTCTTTTCTGCCCTACAATGAATTGTGCAGACCAAACCGTAAGGCCTACAGATGGACCCGATCTGCAAGGTTTTACGTTTTGGTCCATATCCATAAACCATGGGTCCTAAAAGAAAACTATTTTTTCCAATGATTCCTTGGGTCCTACCAAATAAAAAAGCCTCATGAACTATCTAGGTCCACCCAGCTAGATTTTTTTTTGCAAATTTGCATAGTATGCAAAACCTACTTTTGCAAACTAGTCTTAGGATTTTTGACCAATCATCACTAATTGTGCTTATGTGGATTTGCATGAAACGTGAAAGGCATTCTGAGGTCACATGCCCACTATGGGGTATGGTCATACAAATGGGTGAGGAGCGAAGGTTAGATAACTGTTTCTCAATAACCATGAGTCCAGTCAAGCTGAAATTTGGTATGGTGCATCTATGTGCTAATATAGTGTTGACCTAATTACTTAAAAATAACTGAGCTATCGTCATGAACCTTGAATGGTAGGTTTGGGTCTCACTGAAATTGGCCACCTTGGGGGGCACTATTCATGTTTGTGCACACAAAAGCAAGCACATCTCTTGGAAAATAAGATGTAGGCTTCAGTGAAAATTCTTCTTCAGCTTAATTTGTTTTCACATGCTCTACAATATTGCCTTTCAGTAACATTTGGCTTAGCCCACTTAAATTTGAGATAATTTGCATAATAGTCAAAACCTACTATTGTGAAACAGTCCTAGGATTTTTGGCCAAACTTCACTAAACTGATGTTAAACTATTTAGAACTTGGTTCTCTTCTGTTCTTCCACTATACTCAATCTCTTGGTGTGGTCATATCCTCACATGGGTTTTCAAACCACTGCTATGGATTTAAACCAAATTTGAAAATCTTGTTCAGTACATGGTTCTGGGGATGTCTGCTCAGGTTGGGGTGTGGTCATTGAAAGGGGAAGAATAAGGTTCAAATAGCTGTTTCTTAAGAACTGTTATTCCATTTGAGCTGAGATTTGGTATGCTGCATCAATCTGCTAATCTGTAACTGGATTTTTAATCATCAGTCAATTACTTCAAAAACATGGCCACCTGCAGCTAAGGTCAGATAGCTGTTTCTCAGGAACCTTAAGTCCAATCGAGTAGAAATTTGGCTATGGTGCATCAATATGATAATCTTTAACAAGCTTATCTATTGGAAAATGAGTCCTACAGTAAAAAAAAAAAAAAAAAAAAAACTTTTTTGTTAGTTTAATATTTTCCTCCCATTCTAAAAAATTCCTCCTTTTGTGAACTAATCCTAGTTCTTTGGGATTAAAACTAGTCCTTTACAATTATGGTGTCAAACTACTCAGCCGAGTGTGAATCTCAATAATTATCCAAAACATGTTGACATTTATAAACAATATGGCCACCATACATTTTGCACAGCTAGCACTATGCTATCATTACAAAACTTGATAAGTATGTTCACACATGGTCTCTTTGTGGTTTGCAGTAACTGGCCACTGGGGGAGCTATTTGTGAGCAGTGCTTGGACCCCACTGGTTCTCACATGCAGCTATATTTATTATTACTATTACTAAAAGCAGTGCACTGTCAGACAAAATACAATATATATATATAATTTGAATATTCTCTTTGTAACACCAGCAAAATACAAATGCAGCTTGTGGTGAGAATGCTAATCAATGTCTAGATCACAGTGGATTTATAATGAAATGTTTTGGGTGGGGGTGGGGGCATATCCAACCCAGTGCATAAAAAACCTTCGCATGCAACTTATTTGCAGCATCTTCTTTGCAATGAATATTAACATTCTGTCACAAGCATACATTGCATATCAATGCCATGTAATGATAAGCGTTAGTAATAATTAGCACAATGTAAGAATTGCATATAAACAATGGCATTGATAAAAATGCTTCCAGTTTAAGTTTCTTAAATAGTTCACATTCTTTCATCCATTGTGATCATTGAGCCCACTATAAAATACAGTATAAATATAACATGGTGTCAGAAGTGCTAGATGGTAATAAGTAACTCATGCAATGACTGAAATTGGACATTGGATGGATTAAAATACAGTGAGTAGACTCTCTGTGGATGCTGCAAGCACTGATGCAAGGTGAAAAAAATATGGAAGGAATACAGTCACCACGAAAGCTTCAACTTACTGGTAATGTCGCTGGAAAAGATGTAAACAGAGCCTTGAGTTGTATCTCATAGCAACTGAAGCAGATGGCAAACTGATGAAATGAAAGCAGCTACAACTTCCATTTCACTCAAGAGGGAGCCACTGTGAAGTTGAAAAGCATAATGGACAAGTTTATAGAGTGCTGCACTCCAAAGTGCAATGCGACCTTCGAAAGGTACATTCAAAGTTTTTCACACTCTTGCAGAAATTCAATGAAATCAGTATGTTGATCAGTATGTGAATGAATTATGCTACAGAAGCAAGATTTATGAATTCAGTAGGCTGACAGATTCATTAATAAAAGACCATATCCATGTGTGGAATCCCAAGAAATGCACTGCAAGAAACACTGTTAAGAGAACAAGACCTAGACTTATCGAGCCGTATCGATATGCAGGCACTGTTTAACAGAGACAGTGAAAAAACAAGCTAAAAACCTGGTCAGTGATGGGACTTGCACTGTAGGACACACATGACACAAAGAAAAAGAATGCATATATCAAAAAAGCAAGTAATGCATCCAAAAATAAGAATGAGTCATAGTGTGATTGGAAGCAGTCATGTAGAACACAACGTTCTCCAAAAAATGTTCAGCATATGAAAAAACATGCAACAACTGCAACAAATACAATTATTATGCCTGGTGCTGTAAAAAAAAAAAAAGAGAAAAACACAGAAACAAGTGGACACGCAGCAAAAATGATGAAGAGTTTAAAATAGATGTAGTGACTCTGGATGTAGGATTCTGTAAAGAAATCAGAATGGATTTGACAGTGAATGATAAGTACATTGAGCTTAAACTGGATACAGGCACAGAATTTAATGTGATTTCTGAAACAGATTTCAAAAGCCTGTGTCCAAGACCAAAACCGCATCAAATTAAAGTGAAAGTGAGAGTATATGGACATGCACACGGACCAGTGAAAGGGCAGTGCTTTACCAAGGTATCATACAAAAACAGAGAGCACACACTTTGAAAGATTTAAAATTGTATTGTCTCCAGACAATTCTAGTTCCATGTTTTCAGTTTGGTTTCAGTTGTATTATGTAGGCACGTACGCATGCAGGAGAAGCATAACAGAAAATTCGGTGCTGTGGGAAACAAGAGAAACATGCAATAGTAAACCCCATCTTGAAACTGCCTTTCCTGTATACGTTGTCATCTTTTCACAAAAATGAATAATAGAATTGCTTTCAGATCTTTCTGCATCATAATGAATGCAAGTGTGAGCTCTCTGTTTTTGTATGATACCTTGGCAATACCAGGCAACATTAGGATCAGCATGTGAGAGACTGAATCTAGTTGAGGAAGGACAAACATAACAAACTACGATGAACTGATTCAAGATTACAGTGACTTGTTTCATGGACTAGAATGCTTACCAGGAAAACATGAAACACAAAGCATACCACCAATCATTCATCCATGTAGGAAGGCTCCTTTTGCTCTCTGAGATCAGCTGAAAGCAGATTTAGAAAAAATGGAACAATTGATTGTGAGCAAGAAGATAGATGAGTGGGTCAGCTCTGGTGATTGTTGATAGAAAGAATGGAAAACTCAGAATTAGATCCTCGACACTTGAACAGGCAATATAAAGAGAACACTCTAAACTACCAGCAAGGTAAGAAAAGATGTCATGCAAATGCAAACGCACAGTATTTCAGCACACTACATGCATCTTCATGATTTTGACAGCTGAAGTCGAATGAAGCTTGCCTTTATCTCTACATGGCGGATTTAGGTACTCAAGACTACTGTTTGGTATTGCCTCCATTCTTGATGTGTATCATAAAATGATATATATGATCTACAAACAACAAGATGGAGTTGCTCAATCTACACATCAATGGATGACATCAATGTGGGGGAGATAATATGTGGAAGCTCTAAAGAGGAACATGATGAAACACTGAGAAAAGTTCTGGAAGTTACAAGAAGAGCAAATCTGAAACTGAATAAAAGAAAATGTCTACTGGGGCTGACTGAACTGACTTTCATGGGAGGCATTAGTAACAGTAAAAGCATCAGGGTCGACCCAAAGAAAAGATTGGAAAAGTCGTGTAAACATACCCAGACCACAGTGCAAAGATGTTCAAAGATTCAGTGGAATGATAAACTACATGAAGTTTATACCAAACCTCTCAGAAAAGATTGCGCCACTCCAGACACTGACTGAAAACAAAATGGATGGGAACATGAGACAGTATTGAACCAACTGAAAAAAAAACACTTGACAGAAGAACCTGTACTGAAATTTTATGACCCTGCAAGCCCAATTAAAATCTCAACTTTTGAAAATGGACATGGTGCAGTTCTTTTGCAGAAATATGATGACAACTGGCAACCAGTGGAGTACACATCTTGATCTATGACTGATCCAGAAACATGTGTGGCAGTGGGGCACTAGGACCCAAAAAAAATTTTTTTTAATTATTTAAAAAAAAAAAACTATGTGCTGTGTGCAACAGGTAGGGTTTAGGACCCAGCAGAAGAAAGCCACTGGTAGGAATTAGTGAACAAATTAAGGCAGGTGCATGTAAGGTATTTTAATGAGAACGGAGGGTCACAATGCTAATGATGTGAGTGGGAATATAGGGTAGGTTGATGGTTTGACGTGTTTATTTTAAGAGTATGACGTAAAATGTTATATTTCCCTTGTGTTTTGTTTTACAGCTCCTTGATGGCTCTGTAGTGTGGCTGGTGATACATTCGTTGGCAGAGTGAACTGGTTGATTAAAAAAGGGTAACTCGCCAATTGCTATCTATTGTTTATAATTTTAGTCCTCTGTTTGATTTGTGTGTGTTTAAGGGAATGGAGTATGTTGGAACAATTTTTTTAGCATACCAGTGACTTGTTGACTGTTGCTGTGTATCATTGTTCATCATTGTCAATGATAATATATGCCCTTGAATAGATACTGTGGGTAAAATCATGGTATTGTAAAATGTTTCAGCTTTTATACTAGAGTGGATTATGATTAATGTGAGTCTGACGGTGACAGTTTGTGTGTTTCTTTTAGGATTCTCCCAGGCGGTGTCACTTGAGGTGTGGTTGACTCTCGTGGTTTTTTTTTTTTTTTTAAGTTGGCTGCAGTGGTTTGGAGTGGGGTTTCACAGGTTAAAGATGGAGGGGTTGGTGAGCTGATATTTCTTTGAACGTTCTTTTCTTGTCCCATTTGTACCTCGGTGTACTGCCTGGGTTTGTGTTTTGTTTCTTTTTGGTTTTATTTCTGTTTCCATATACCCATTATTACCTGAATGTATAAGTTTTTTTTTTTTTTTAATAATGGTCAGTAAACCTGCTGTAAAAGCTCTCTGTATACACTGATCTTGACTTGTGGTTTCATTTAAACATGAGTTAGGCTGGGTGAGCTCACTGGGTTGCACATGCTACACACAAATCAAAAAAGAATTGCTCAGCAGAGCCTATGCCTGTGAAAGATTTCATCAGTTTGTGTCAGGACAGGAAATCATTGTAGAGACTGATCACAAACATTTGAAAGCACTATTCCAGAAACCACTCAATGACTGTCCACTGAGAATTCAAAGAATAATGAGCAAGCTGCAAAGATGTGCACTGAATGTAACCTACACTTCAGGAAAGCGCATGATGGCGCTGTCCTAAGGGGAAACTGACAAGGCATTAAGGAACCAGCTGCAAATGGTCAGAACAAAGACACGGACATGTGAAAAAAGCTGTAGTCAGCAGACAGGCATAATCTTGGAGAAAACATTTCAGTCTGACTAGAAATTCAACATGTCAAGTGAAAGCTCCACAAAGACTCAGAATCTGTAGTTACATCTGAGGTCTGAATACAGATGCATTGAATATTCAATATAATTTATTGAAAAATATAATTACTCAAAACATGTAAAAAAATATTATATCATAATATTATATAACGTTTGTGTGTGTGTAAAAATATACTAACCTAACTTTACTTTCTGGTGTCACAAGTTATATACCAAACACTGACAATAAAGCTATTCTCAAATTCACTATTAATGGTAATCCAAATTGGTGGTGTATTCTGGCTGGGGTCTTTTCTCCTCGTTACACAAAAGCACAGTACTTTGTTGGGAAGTTTACATACAGATGTCACTTTTAATACAATTTATGATTCGTCTTTTTTTTTTTTTTTTTTTTTTTTTTTTTTTTTTTTTTTTTTTTTTTTTTTTTTTTTTTTTTTTTTTTTTTTTTTTTTTTTTTTTTTTTTTTTTTTTAAAGTTCATTTATGTTTTTGTCTTAATTGCTTTGTTCCATACAAATGCATACAAATATGCATGTGATACATTAAACATTGAATCTTTCAGCAGTGTTTGACATGGTCAACCACAAGATTCTCTTGTCCATCTTAATGATCATTGGAAAGGCACAGCATGGCAATGGTTTGCCACCTGGAGGGCTGGTCATATCAAGTGACATGGATGGGAGCCATATCTGCTGCGTGCAGACTCTCCACTGTTGTCCCACAAGGCTCAGTGCTGGGTCCTCTTCTGTTCTGGCTATATACCCACTTTCTCATTAAGGTCATGTCCTCTATACCTGCTCTCTTGGTGAAGTCATTACCTCACAGGGGTTTTCATGCCACTGCTATGACGGTCAACTCATTCTCACCTTTTCTCCCTCAGACACTCATGGTTCTGTTCGGATCTCACCATGACTGGTACATAGATCTAGATGTAAATATCAGGAAATGAAAGCTAAAAATCTGATCTATCATCTCATATTCATCTTTTCATCTCAAACCCAAATGTCTTCAGTGTATAGCAAAAACAATAGAATTGGCCTTGCTGTTCCAGTACTTTCAGAGGAGATCATATCTCATCATGAATGGTAGCTCATCAGCTGAAATTAAATCCTACCAACATGGAGCTTCTGTACATCACTGGCGATTCATCCCCATCTTGTGATCTCCCTGGACAACTCTCAGTTCTCACCATCTATCACTGCACACAACATTGGGGTAACAATGGACAACCAACTATCCTTCCCACCTTACAGTCCTAAACTAACTCACTCATGCAGCTTTCTCCTTTACAACATCAGGTGGAATTCATCCTTTTCTGTCCACAGAAGCCCACCTCCCATGGTCTCCCACACCTCCCAATTGATGCAGAGCCAGACAGCAGTATAAAAGAGGAACATAGAGCAACATAGACAATAAACTTTCTGTCTTTTGTTCTTGAACCTATACAGCTAGAATGCAGTACAAAAGAGGAAGAATTTGTTTAAAATTTTTTATCTTTCGCCTTTCCCCAGCTCAAAAAAAAAGAAGTACATTGCTGAGCCAGAGGTCATGCAAGAGGCATGAGGGGCACACGTTCTCATAGCCAACAAACCTAAAACTCAGCTGAACAAAGTTATGGCGGAGCAGAGCAGAGAGAGAGGTACTGAAGTTACTTGGTTATATCCACCAAGACTAATCCACCGACCCAGACACCCCACTGCCATCTACTACTCTTTCCCGTGAGGATTTAGGATATCCGACTACCCTACTCTCAATTACGGGATGAGAGCAATCTCTTTCAAGAAAATTAGTAAGAATAATACTAACAATTTACCTCTCACCACCTGTCCAACTAAATGAACTTCAGATGGCAAGTGATGTTTGATGGATTTTCACTTTATTAGACAATTTAATAAAATTGGACCTCCAAAAAAAGGCTTATCTGTAAATAAGTTTATATCTTCAAAGTCATCACCATACTTATATCACTGCTTCTACTCTCAATAGTCTCCAAGCACTAGGGGAAACCACACCAAACTCAGCAACTAATTCCTCACACTAAGAAAGAAAAAGAGGGGGGGAAAATTACATAAACTCTGCAAAAAATTAATAAAATAAGTTAGGTTTAAAAAGAATTGAAAAATAACCAAACCATATGCAACTGAAAAATAAAATAAAATACAAGTACAGTACAAAACAGTGCCTAGCATTAAGATTTTGGTTTGATTAACTGGCCCAATGATAGCAGCAGTAATGTTCCATATGGATACCCTCCCAGCATCCCAGGACACCAGCCAGCGGTTCTTCTTCACCTCAACAGCAGGCTATAGTGACTCAAATGAGCATAAGAAACAACACTCGTCATCTGAAGCCTTTGCCTAGGTTCCCAATCATTGCTAACCTCTGCATTCAACCACCAAGACGGCAGTGATGGTGACTCAATGAGCTGCAAGCATTAAAACACAAAGTTTACCTCTGATTCCAAACTGGCTGGACCACAGACTACGGAAATCCTGGTTTCCTTGCACACGCACGCTGTGAATGACGAAACCAGGTTGGCTAAAAGTAAGCTTAAAAAAATGGCCCTTTGCCACTCTAATAGCAACTGGCACAACTCTATCCTACTGCTACTCAGTTTGTTATGGTGGGACCTAAACCTATTGTTTTCCTGCCCTTTACATTTGTCATATGTGTGCGTAATGTGTCTGTGAGAAGGTTATAGGAATTCCACAGAATGTGCATCATACCAGGTATAGTATTCAATTCAGTTCAATTTTATTTGTATAGCACTTTTAACAATGGACATGTCACAAAGCAGCTTTACAGAAATATATAAATTCATTAATATATAAATGCCCTGTCTCCTAAAGTCCACTACAAGCTCCTTGGTCTTATTGATGTTGAGAGAGAGGTTGTTTTCCTGGCACCTGTGTGTCAGAGTGCGTACCTCTTTTCTGTAGGTTGTCTCATCATTGTGTCATCCTACACAAAGGTGTACCACCGTTGTGTAATCCGCAAATTTGATGATGACATTGGAGCTGTGTGTGGCCACACAGTCATAGGTGTATAAGGAATACTAGAGAAGGCTGAGAACACAGCCCTGCAGGGCTCCAGTGTTGAGGGTCAGCAGGGGGGTCTTCCTGATAGGAAGTCCAAGATCCAGCTGCGCAAGGAGCTGTTCAGGCCCAGAGCCCAGAGTTTTAAGTCAAGCTTGGAGGGCACGATGGTATGGAATGCTGAGCTGTAGTCCATAAACTGCATTCTCACATATGTGTTCTTTTTGTCCAGTTCGGAGAGAGCGGTGTGTAAAAAAAGTTAATGAAAACACCAGCTATTGACTCGCGCATACTTTGAGGACACGGCCGGGGATGCCGTCTGGACCCACGGCCTTGCGGATATTCACCCGTTGGAACGACTGGGTTATGTCCGCTGCAGAGACAGAGAGTCAACTACCCTGTTTCCTGTTTCAGCTTCTGCTTGTCAATGGGCAGGAGCAAAATGGAAGAGTGGTCCGATTTGCCAAAAGGTGGGTGGGGGAGAGAGTAGCAGTGGTCCAAAACCTGGTCCCCCCATATGTTGCATGTCATGTGTTGAAAATATTTTGGAGTTATTATTTTGAGGTTGGCTTTGTTGAAGTCCCTGGCCACAATGAATGCGGCCGAGGGGTCACGGTTTCCTGCTTGCTTATGTTTCCATACAGTTCTTTGAGTGTCTGGCTTGTGTCGGCTTGAGGGGGTATGTACACAGCTATAATAATATCAGCCATGAATTCTCTCGGTACTCATAGAAGCATGAGGTATTCCAGGTCAGGAGAGCAAAAGGACATGATAGAGTGTATCGTTCTTCCGATCACAGAGTGTACGTTCCTTAGATGAGTTGTTGACAATAAAACATACACCCCCTCCTCTGGTTTTCCCTGAGAGATCTTTCACCCTGTCCGCAAGGTGCACAGAGAAGACTGTGGGTTCAATGTCTAAGTATGGAACCTCCGCAGATATCCAGGTTTCCATGAGACAGATAATGCAGTGCTCCCTCGTCACTCATTGGTAGGAGATCCGTGATCTCAGCTCACAGAGCTTGTTGTCCAGAGATTGAATATTTGCCAGTAGAATGCTGGGTAGCAGGGGTCGATTATCGTGGTATCTTACTCTAAGGAGGACTACGCCTCCCCTTCCCCTTTTCTGACTGTTCTTTCGCGGTCAAAGTCGGGTGGCCCAGACAAAGGGCTCCGCTGCAGCATTTGTAAACAACAGGTCGGCGTTGAAGAACTCAAAGTCTGGTTTGCAGTGTGCGATTGAAGAGCCGATTTCTAAAAGCGCCTGTTTGTCATAGACAATGAGACTGACAACTTCCAACATGAAAAACATAAAAATTGCAGACAAAACAGACAAAGAACTGCCAAACTGGTTTGGAGCTCACAGTGCCATCTTGAAATGTTTTCCTATCTTGAGATGTGTTTGACTCACCGCATTTGACTGAAGGAGTCTCATCTTTATTTTTTCTGTCACCTGGTTTCTGTCTGTGCTCACATTGGTGGGCAAATAATCAATGATTGATTTAGTTAATTTTGTTCTGTTGGCTACATTTCTTGCTGTTAATATCTTATGCCATTTAAGCATCTACCTGTACAGTGAGTTTGTGCTCTTCTGTTTTAATGTTTAAAATGTCGCTGACTTTTTGACGGCCGGTATCTGATCACAAAGTGAGTTAATTCCATTACACTATAATGTGTATGTCTCCAAAAACAACAAAAGATGTGAGTATCTCACAATTAGCTAGGTATAGATGTCTCTTTGCAGACTAAATGTTTTTACCCTGATTGTTAATCTGGCTCATCACCTGACCTGATATTGGCAAGAAGAGGCCCAGGCAAGTTCAGAATATTGGTTCAGTCCAGGTGGCCTTACCAATTATTATGACCTTTTTCAGGCTTTTGCTCTCTCCCGAAAGAAAGAGGTATGTCCATCATGCTCTAGTTCAGAAACTTAGCATTGTCTCATAGCAATTCACTCTTTTATATTTTGCTTATTTCACTCTTTTTGTGTTGGTTTATTGATGTAATTGGTACATGTCAGTTTTGTTGTAATTATTACACATTTTATATGGGGTACAGACAGTATTTTGAGTCAATTAGCAGATTAGAGTTTGAACCATAAACAAGTATTTCATACTTTGTTGATTCAAAAATGTATGCATTTGGAATTATATTTTTGTTGACAGCGTTCACTTATGTGTGAGCTGAAGCTGCAGTGACGATTTATCCAAAAATATATTCTTTATACAGATCCAGCTCATCGTAGCCCAGTCTCCTTCTTCCTGCACTTTATTTTCACAAAACACAGAGTACTGAGCCAAAAGTTACACTAACACACCTGATCATATAATGTTAATTAACAGCCCTTCCTGATTTGGGTGTGTTATAGCAGGGACAACAATAAATGTGCAGCCAACTGTGTTTTCAATTCTGCCATTAAAATATCACAGCGTCAAATGCACCGTCTCCACAATCCGAGGTGAGCAGTTGGCCACCGAGCACTTCATCTAGCACTGATTCTGTACTAGGATGCCTCCAGACTAAAACACATCATGTTTGTTATTAATACTCAGAAAAGAACGGAGCTGTTAGGTGACAAATTTTTTTAAAATATTGTATCAGAGTCAAGATGCTTTTGAGCAAATTATATATATATATATATATTTTTTAATATAATTACATTATATAATAACAAATAAATCGCTCCAAAATCCATTGTTAGATTTATTCAAAGAACTCCTCCAACAAAAAACATGAAAATTAACATTATGAATGAAAGAAGCATCTCAACAAACAGCATATTGATTTGAACTTATCACACTTCTGGTCTGTTTTTCTGCAGTGATGAAACTACACAAAACTCAGATCATGTTATAATGCATTTTAATTGCAGACATTTTAGAATCATTTTAGAAACATTTTACATCTCCTTTTAGAACAAAAATGGCTCTAAAAATACATTTTTATCACAGACAGGAATAATAATCACATACTCAATTAGACATGGAAATCAAAGAAGTGAAATTCAGATCCAGGTGACAGTGTGACTTTTTAACTAGTCCTCAGGCCCAGACACCTTAAACACATTGCCATGGATTTTGTACTCAAGAGAATTCCATTCGAGCACATTCCCACTCAGACCAGTGTTTTGTTTCTCAAACAGCTGCTTAATCTGACGTGCACTCAGCACACTATCCCACATCTCCAAGTCCGTAATTTCACCCACAAAGCTCTGCTTTCTGTCAAACTCGCCCACGTATGAGTCAGGATCCTGTCCAAGAATTATAGCTCCATCTGAATCTACCCGATGGCCACGTCTGTAGATTTTCAGCATGCTGCGGCGTCCATCCACCCAAAACGCAGTGGCCCCAGTGCTGGAGTCCCAGGTGACACACAGGTGAGTGGAGAATGCGCTCAATGGTGGTAGAGTAAACAGAGCACCATCACCACTGCTTCTCAGGTAGAGAGAGAGTCTTCCATTTTCTTGCCACACGTTGAGCTCATCAGCTTGTGGAGTGCGATAAGCGAACAGGATGGTCTCTCGATCACTGCTGTTGAGTTCAGTGGCGACGCGCATGCAGAGCGTGAAGGCCTGTAAATTCAGAGGTTTCTTTGGTGTGACATGCACATAGGCAGTGTCGGACTCCTCAGGGAACAACAACACCTTACCTAGTGGAGATAAAAACACAGTAAAGTTGTTTCCAAACCTTGTGTGCACTTCTGTTATTATTCACGTGAGAGCCATAATAAACTTTGAGAGGAGTAAGACTTTTCTGATGTCCTCTTCTGGGTGACACCAGATCTATTATAAACACCAGCACAGTTATTTGTAGTTAGGTGTTAGGTGTAGAAAGGTAAAGACTAACAGTACTCAGTCCTAAGTATGTTGAAAGGATGTTCAATATGAGCAGTTGGGGTCATATTTTGAGTTTAGTTAAGCACAGATTTAATACTGACATCAGTAGAGTTGATCTGTATTCAGATTATTATGTACTGTTCAGAAGTTACTTGAGAGTTACACGTGGGTGGAGATTGTCTAAAACAGTGTGTCTCAGTTGTGATTCTCACCTTGTACCTAAATGCATTTTTTAACACCTGGTGCTGAAGGGGAAAAACACTTTGCATGAAATTATTTTTTAAACATTTATATACTGCCCTTCTAAAAGTATTAGTACACTGCCTACAACTAGTTCTATGTATGAGTTACCAAAAATAGCAACATTTTACAGTACTATTCCATAACTCATAGGTAAATATGAAGGAACTAAACAGTAATAATAATAATAATACATTTTATTTATAAAGCACTTTACATTTTAAAGAAAATCTCAAAGTGCTACAGAAAAGAGTCATAATATATACAGCAATTAAAACCAGCTGCCAACTGAGATTAGCACAGAAATTTAAACTCTAAATATTAAAACACTTTTTAAAAAGGTACGTTTTTAGACCCCTTTTAAAACTATCAGTC
>CM040975.1:32183726-32201330 GCA_022985145.1 Pangasius djambal | reverse complement strand
GCATCATATGGAGAAAAAAAGTGTTATGTGCATTTTGAAAATTAGTTATGTTTGTTTGGCTTACCTGCGTCATGACGTCATTGCACGTCTCGATAGGTGGCGCGCCTGTGATGTGCTTCATTAGTGCTAAATACAGAGTCAAGGAAGCCATCATTGCAGCGCTCGTCTTTAATTCATCATTAATCTTCTTTATTATACCTCTTTTCAGGAGTACTACAAGAGCAATATCTGACAAGTTCCTGAATTATTTTTAGATGTGATATTAGTGTGGGAAATATTGAGTGGTATATAGAAACATTATTTGTTTTATAGAATTAATGGGACATAACGGCTCAGGAAATAAGCAGAAGGTGTCGTTTGCCTACACACGGTACTCTCACATCCCATTATTATCGTTCACAGGGCCATTATTTGAACAATCATAGAATAACATTTTGTTTTATTCAGTATTTTGATAGTGTGTTACTCTGTATAATTGTGACAGTCAAATGTGCAAGATGCTTTGTGAAAAGTAAACACGAGTAGTTCTTCATAGTGAAGTCAAAAGAGACAGCACACATTGTGTATCTTAAAAATTTGTCATAATAAATTAAAATCTCAGTGGCTTCATACTGTATGATCTAGGCTGTATGATTTTGCCTCCAGCTTGCAGGACTCAGATGGATGGATGGATAGATAGATAGATAGATGGATAGATGGATAGAAAGAAATAGGTACAAACGGGTTATCTGATTATTTATACGGTTTAATAACTGAAATATTATGATATAAAATATAAAAGTGCAGATTTTATCCCCCTTCATTCCCAGGATCCACTGTAACAGCCATGCTGAGGTTAATTACTGATCCACTGTAATATTAACCCCTGAATAAAAGCCCTGTGTTACAGCCTGCAGTTCCCACTACAGCCACACACAATATTGTAGGATTAACTACACCAGGGTTACATTTACAAACTTTCACACAGCAAAGGAAAAAATTTATATTTAACATTTTTGTTTATCTAATGTGGTGGTTTATGTGATAGTAATACATGTATCCATGTGGTTTAAGCATCTTATTATATTTGAAATTATATTTTAATATGCATACTATAACTATAGCTGTTTTGTTTCATATGTAAGCACATTTTAAAGAAACAAAAACTGCAATTGAAATCTTTGTAAACTTTGCAAACGTTATTTAAAATACATTTATAGTGAATAATTAAAAACATTTTTAGGAGAGTTCAGAAATAAGTGTAAAAATGACCAGTAGTTGGATTGTAATGAAAAATTATTGGCAATTATTTTCAGTTATGTCAGAGTTTAGGAGAGAGAGGAAGTTTCTTTTTCATTCAACCTTATTGTCTTTTATGCAGTCTTCCACTTTGCGTAGCTGTCCTGTTTGTGTATAACCTTTTCATTGTGTGTCATGAGTGTCGAAGTGAAAACCTGCACGATGTTTGTGAATTACATTCTCAAGGGGCTGAAGATAAAGAGAGAATAATATAGGGACTAAAACAGAACCCTGTAAGGGTAATGCTTAGAATTCTCCTCAGACAGTATGTTGCATTCGAGTAAAGCTGCTGTGTGGCGAAGAAAAAAAGCCTTTAAACCTTTAAAGGGCAAATTTATAAATTTAAAATGTATATCCTGAATTTGTACATTTCTGTGAAGCTGCCTTGTGACTATGTCCATTGTTAAAAGCGCTATACAAATAAAATTTAATTGAAGCCCGAGGGCTCGTCTGGTAGCAAACAATGTTTAAACAATGTTAGATAGTAACAGTAATAGGAAATATATTACAAGTTCATATTAAGGTGTCTTATCAAAATAGTTCAGTGTGAAGTGGCTGCAAGGCAGTCAAAATGTCGCAGCTCAGCTGTGAGCCATTTTTTTTCATATCAACACAAAACATGCTCCAGGAAGTGCTTTTTCTACTATATCTATTAGTACTTTTCCCCTATGCAGCATGGACACTTATCGCCTGTCAAACAATGGTATCGCGTCGTCATTGCCAATATCCGATTACATCGCCCAGACCTAACAGTTATCTTAATCACTTTTGGGGACATAGTTTAAGATGGGCAAATGTACAATTTCTTAAATAAATACAAATCCAAAATATTTTGTCAGATTTATTCAAAGAATTCCTCCAACAAAACAATTTTTAACATGCATAGATTTAAAGTTAGACATAAAAATTAACGTGGAAAGAAAGCAAAACTCACCAACATCATAGAAATAACAACTTAACTCTCCTCTGGTCAGTTTTTCTGTGGTGAGTCCTTTCAGACTGAAAATGGGTATTTTTCTAAAAATACATTTTCTACTTTAATCATAGACACTGATTAGTCAGTAGTTATAATCACATACTTGATTAGACATTGAAATCAAAGGAGAGAAATTGAGAAGCAGGTGTCAGACAAAGTGACTTTTTTAGCTAGACATCTAGCCCAGACACCTCAACCACATTCCCGGAGATTTGGTACTGGAGAGAATCCCAGTTGAGCACATTCCCACTCGGAGCATCACACTGTTTCTCATACAGCTGCTTAATCTGACGTGCACTCAGCACACTATCCCACATGTGTACGTCTGTAATTTCACCCACGAAGCTCTGCTTACTGTCAAAGCTGCCCAGATACGAGTCAGGATCCTGTCCGAGAATTATAGCTCCATCCGGACTTACACGATGGCCGCGTCTGTAGATTTTCAGCATGCTGCGACGTCCATTCACCCAGAACGCAGTGGCCCCAGTGCTGGAGTCCCAGGTGACACACAGGTGAGTGGAGAATGCGCTCAATGGTGGTAGAGTAAACAGAGCACCATCGCCACTGCTTCTCAGGTAGAGAGAGAGTCTTCCATTTTCTTGCCACACGTTGAGCTCGTCAGCTTGTGGAGTGCGATAAGCGAACAGGATGGTCTCTCGATCACTGCTGCTGAGTTCAGTGGCAACGTGCATGCAGAGAGTGAAGGCCTGTAAATTCAGAGGTTTCTTCGGAGTGAGGCGCACATAGGCAGAGTCAGACTCCCCACGGAACAAAAACACCTTACCTAGTGAGGGTAAAAACACAGTACAGTACTGTCCAAATCACTGTGCTCACTTCTGTTAACTGTTTTTATTCATGTGTTAGACATAATGACTGTAGTCAGAGATAAATACAGACTTCACGGAAGTAAGGTGAGCGTTACATTCGCAGGATGGAGTTTGTCTAAAACAGAGGTGTGTGTGGGATCCTGAGAATCCACAGAAATGCTTTTGCCCTATCACCCTGATATCATAAGTTTGAATTCCTATGATGACACAGCAAAGCTTGCAGTGCTGTCTGGGTGGGAAGGACATACTCACTCTTATCTGTCAATCACAGCAACACTAGCCATTCATGGGTGTCTATGAGCTCATGTATGCTAAAGAGGGTAGATAGCACTTTACTCCAAGAGCGTTATGCCGCACTGTGATGCAGCATGAGCAGTAGTTGGGCTGACTTCTCAGAGGAAACATGTTACACGCTGCAAGATATAGAAGAGCTGGCTGGTGAGTGGGAATTGGCTAAGAGAAAATGATTAGAGAGAAATTGATGGGGGTAAACAGAGGCATGTCTCAGTTACGCTCAAATCTGATCTTGAACTTAATCACATTTTTCTTGCGTGATATCAGCTCAAGTCCAGCACCACTGTTTGACAGTTTGATGTAAACACAAATGTCAAGCTGAAATTTATGCTTTGGCTGTAAATACACTCAAACATACTATGAAATGTCATTTGAGGATGATATTATACACACTAACATAACAAATATAAATTAATTAATAATATTGTCCTTTAAAGAGTATAAAAGTCTACATGAGAGGAGACGCATCTTACTTAGAAACATCGCTGATCTCATGCGTGAATATTTTATGGATAAAGTGAAGAATGAAGTTAAAGTTTCTCTGTGAGCATAGCAGATGAGTGCTCGGTCAGCTTATCCTTCACACCTTGAGGACATTTTCTTTACAGCAGAGTGCATCATATTAACACAAACACTGGCATTATTTTATTAGTTTGACAAATCAAAACAGCAAATTAAAAGATAGTAGTGATAAAATCTCCTACATCCCACACACACATTAAGATTTCATTACCCCTATTTACTATCTCTTGATTTCATTAAGGTGTATACATGAGTAACTGTGGGAGGACAATATTAAAAAAAAGTGTAAAATAACACGATGTGCTGCAGAATAATGAATGTAGAAGCCATTTTGTTAAATTAAACCAGTGATTAATGTGAGAATTACAACTAGCTCTGTTCATGCAGTAATATATTGGTGATATACAGAAAAAGAAAACATGCTATTTCAGCAACTGGCCTGGAAGCTATTAAAAACCCACTCTTGGACATGTCTATATATATATATATATATATATACACAAACACACACACAGTAGTGTGCAAAAATTACTAAATTTTTAAACTAAAAATTACTACCATTTGCTAAAATAAAAATCTACTGTATTTGTACTAAAAAAAATAGGGTGCCTAATAAATCTCAACATTATTATGTCCAACATTGCATAATTAAATACCACCACTAGTCACAAAAAATATTTTATAATTTCATTCTAAAACATTAACCAAAATTGAATAGATTAAAAAAGAGAAGGAAAAAGATAAAAACAAATTTTAAAATAAGCTTACTGTTATAGGCTGAGGCCAGAGGCAGGAGCAACAACATGGCGAAGATTCCCGACTTCATCTTACTGTGAATATTCATTTCATTTATTAATAAACCAAAAAAAAATCTAAATTACAGCAATACTAATTTGTGTTATATTACTCCTTTGTGAGCAAAGAGCAGATAATTTTATTTTATTGTACAACACAAAAATATAATTGCAGGTATTTAACTTGTATGATATTTGTTTCTTATGATCTAAATCTACATCTGAATTTCTGTAAAGCTGCTTTGTGCAAGTTAAAAGCGCTACACAAAAAAAAAAAAACTGAACTGAAATTAAATATTGGTTGTTTACAGTGATTATGACAGAGTGATACAGTGATTACTTACATCACAGCAAATATTTTAATTTTGTGATATTAAACACATCAATCAGCTTCATAAGCTACATAAATTGAAAGTAACAGATACTTACTTCTTCCTTTAGAAGACCTGCAGAAAAAGAAATGCAGACCAGTGTATGGTGAAAATGCAGTGCATCTCAAGATCAGTGTGAGTTTATAAATGTTACTTTGGAGGTGTGTCAGACGAACGACAAAACAAAAAAGGAACTAAAATAAATTTTAAGGAACAAGGATCAACAGGACCAACAAGGAACTCCAAGGAACAGAGTGTTACACACACTACAAAAAAAATGTAAAAGGTGTATTTATGCAGAGATGAATATTACATTTCTATGCGTAAATCAACTATAAGATGAACAGTGAGGTGTGTTTATTCACAGAGATCTCGTAATTACACTGCTGTCATTGACGATATAAGATGAACAGAGTGAGAAGAAATACAGAAGTCATGCAACTAGACGTACGGGTATCCTTCAAAATAATTCTTCTTTTCTTATTTAAATAAAAGGTGATTATTTTCCTGTAACAGCATCTCCACAAATGTTTTTATATCATATACCACAGCAATTTACCAATAAATAGTTGCATAATCAGCCATTTAACCAAATTTTTATATTTGGGTTCAATTAGACTAGCACACCCAAGCTTGATTACTGGCAGCCATGTTGAATGGCTAACCTACCAAAATTCATCCAAGAGCACAATAATCCTGGAAGTCATAAAAGAACCTGGCTTAATATCTAAGGTAGTGCAAGCCTCGCTTGCCTTAGAAAGTCAGCATTCATGATTCCACCATTAGAGAGAGACTGGGCAAAAATGGTATCTATGGGAGACTGTCAAGTGAAAACCACTGCTAACCGAGAGGAACATAAAGCCTCATCTCGCTTTTGCCAAAAAACACCATGATGACCCCAAAGAGTTTGGAGATAATGTTCTGTGGACTGATGAGTCAAAAGTGGAACTTTTTTAGAAGACATGGGTCATGTTACATCTAATGTAAAGCTATCGGAGCATTGCACAGTAAAGACATCATATCATCTGTGAAACATGGTGGTGGTAGTGTGATGGTGTGGGGATGCTTTGCTGCTTCAGGGCCTGGGTGACTTCCCATAAGTGATTGAACCATGAATTCTGCTCTCTACCAGGAAATCCTGAAGGAAAACGTCCGGTCATCAGTCCATGATCTGACGCTCAAGCTCAGGTGGGGTAACACATCACGACAACATTCCAAAGCTCAAGAATGAGTTCACCTCTGGATTTCTGTAAAAAAAAAAAAACCTGAGAGTTTAAAATGGGTAGTTTGTGCTCTAAAGCCCTTCAGTGTGGCTGAATTAAAGCAATTCTGTAAAAAAGGAGTGGGCCCAAACTCCTGCACAATGAAGTGAAAGAATGATTTCCAGTTATCAGAAGCATTTGGTTGCAGCTGTTGCTGCTAACGTGTGGCGCAACCAGCTATTAACTTTATGGGGGCAGTTACTTTTTCACACAGGTGATATATAGGTGTTGCATAATGTTAAGAGTTTCCTAAATTTAGCTAGGAATGACAGATGTTTGTCGTGAATAAGGTAGCACACACACATCATTTTAATTTTATGATAATAAACATACCAGTCAGCTTCGTAACTTACATAAACAGTGTGAATACTCACGTTTTCCTTTACAAATACCTGCAACAAAACAAAAACAAACAAAAAAAACACAGACCCATCTTATGGTGTGGGTTTATGACTATAAATTTCAGGATTTATCATATTACATCCCATGCAATATCTAACCACTAACCATATTTATTACATATTTATGGTTCAAAGAAAATGGATTACACAGACCATTGTGTTTTTTAAAACTTTTCTCACTATAATGAAATAAAGACCTGGCAGACACGATATTCTATCATAATCCAAAGATTAAAAACAGGGAAAATAGAAACAAGATTAAAGGACTAGAAAACAAGAAACAAAGATCTGAAAATTAATTCCAAAGGAACAAGGAGCTGCAGTTAAAATGGTTCACCGCAAACAAAGCAGTGTTCCCTGGAAGAGTCAGTGTGTGTTCATTATTCTTCGAGGGAAAATATTTTTTTCAATAATAGACATCTGTGCATATTACAGTTAGTAAATTATTAGTGTTTTCCTGTCGTCTTCTACTATAAATGAATAGAAGAAACTACTTACGTTTCCTCTTATAAAAATTATAATAATTCTCATAAGAACATATAGATAGATAGATAGATAGATAGATAGATAGATAGATAGATAGATAGCGCATGACTACTTCAAGCTTATCAAATTTGTAAAAATATCTTGAAATAATCTGACTATGCAACATATTTTTACATGATATAATTTTTTTTTTGCAGAGTGGAACATCCATAAAACAATTTCCTGTTCACACTTACATTACAGCAGCTCTAATGCTAAAGCGTAAACTCCTCTGCCCTTAAGATGTCAGAAAACTTAAAGTCACAGCTTTGTGACAACAGTTACAAAGCATTGACACTGGAGACTCCTTCTATAAATGTTAAAACTTCACCATATCAACAGTCACACACTTTTTTTTTAATGCTGTTACTATATAAACCGTAACATATTAGAATAAGTCCATTAATATAAACCTGTGATTTGCAACTGCACTACTGTCAGAGCTGCTGTTCTAGAGAATTAATTATAGAGCATTAATTAAAATGCGCCTGTTGATTAAGCACGTCACTGATGAATGGGATTATTACATACACCCTGTTAGTGGCTGAGGAGAGGGACAACAGAGAGATCAACACAACAGCCTAAAAAGAAAAACTCCCTGAGACATCATTAAGAATAAAGTTAGGTCAAATCATGTGCATATGTTTATAATTTAATACATTTCACGATGCCACTTGGTTTTGACATGTTGCAATTTGGCTTAAATGTCCAAATATTTTTTGGCACACTCTATTTGTTATATGACCTACTAATGGTCAAGCACCACTACAATATAATAAAAATAACAACAATCAGCGTGTATTAAAATAAGGGGTGTGTAGTACACATGGAGATTTCAGTGTGATGACCATGTGTACAGGGTGAAGACACGCCCCATGCCCATCTGTGTGATTTTTACAGAGATCATTTATCCTGTGTAACTCAGTCAGAATTACTACAGACCCCATTGGCTATATTATTTAATAAATGTATATCCAGAAATCTAAACCCATCTGAAATGGCGTGTTGGAGAGTGGATGGTAAATAAAGAGATCTGAGGGGTCAAGATGTAGTTTCAGTGGCTTAACAGCAGCTTTCTTAACAAAATATTGGGACATAGCTCAAGCTGATTGATGGATCTAATTTTTTTAACTTCTGCAGAATGTTTTTAAGCAAATGTATAACTTCTTGAATAATTACAGATAAATCCGTCCAAAATATTTTGTCAGATTTATTCAAATAACTCCTCCAACAAAATAATTTTATGATGCATAGATAGAAAAATGAACATGGAAAGAAAAGAAAAATCAAAACTAACAGCATACTGATTACTTAACACGCCTCTGGTCTGTTTTTCTGCAGTGAAGAACTGACATCTAGGCAACAACTCAGATTGTGTCAATATGTTCTCCTTTCACACCGAAAATGTCAATTTTTCTAAAAATACATTTTCTACTTTAATCACAGACACTGATTAGTCAGTAGTTATAATCACTTACTCGATTAGACATGGAAATCAAAGAAGAGAAATCGAGAACCGGTGTCAGATAAAATTACTTTTTTAGCTAGACATCTAGCCCAGACACCTCAACCACATTCCCGGAGATTTTGTACTCGAGAGAATTCCAGTCGAGCACATTCCCACGTCGACCCAGCTGTTGATTCTCATACAGCTGCTTAATCTGACGTGCACTCAGCACACTATCCCACATGTGTACGTCTGTAATTTCACCCACGAAGCTCTGCTTAATGTCAAAGCTGCCCAGATACGAGTCAGGATCCTGTCCGAGAATTATAGCTCCATCCGGACTTACACGATGGCCGCGTCTGTAGATTTTCAGCATGCTGCGACGTCCATTCACCCAGAACGCAGTGGCCCCAGTGCTGGAGTCCCAGGTGACACACAGGTGAGTGGAGAATGCAGACAGCGGCAGTAGAGTAAACAGAACAGCATCACTACTGCTTCTCAGGTAGAGAGAGAGTCTTCCATTTTCTTGCCACACGTTGAGCTCATCAGCTTGTGGAGTGCGATAAGCGAACAGGATGGTCTCTCGCTGGCTGTTGAGTTCAGTGGCGACGCGCATGCAGAGAGTGAAGGCCTGTAAATTCAGAGGTTTCTTCGGAGTGAGGCGCACATAGGCAGAGTCAGACTCCCCACGGAACAAAAACACCTTACCTAGCGGAGATAATAAATGAGCGCTAACATTTATAATGAGTGGTAATGTTCTCGTACAGAGAAAATTAGGTATTTGTCAGAAAATATTTTTAAAATATTCAAAAACTTGCATAAGTAATCAACCCCTGTGCTCTGGAAGCTCCAGATGAGAGATTTTGCCTTAACAAGGAGACATTTGACTTATAACTGGCCTTCACCTATGAAATATTAAAACAGCTCCTATGTTCTTGATAAAACAGACTTCATGTGAAAACTGTAATGAATTTCCTGGTTACACAATTGCACTATTTGTCCATGTAGTACACAGTTATAGAAGGGAATGATTTATAATCGCACTATCCAGCATCACCCAGATGAGGATGGGTTCCCTTTTGAGTCTGGTTCTTCTCAAGGTTTCTTCTTCATATCGTCTCAGGGAGTTTTTCCTCACACCATCACCTCTGGCTCGCTCATTAGGGATAAATTTATAGATTTGAAATTTATATCCTGAATTTACATATTTCTGTAAAGCTGCTTTGTGACGGTGTCCACTGTTAAAAGCGCTATACAAATAAAATTGAACTGAATTGAAGTTTAGCAATGTGAGGAATCTTTGTATGAATATTTTTTCCAACATCATATTTCATTCAAAGGTGAAGTTTGTTGCAAGGTTGAACCTAATTATATATATATATATATATCTTAAACATATCCTACATTTCCAATAGTACAAATTATGTTTTATAAAAAATTATATTTAGACTTTTAAGCTATTTCACCAAAAAAGTTAAACTGATTTACCATCATTGTCATGTCCAAGGTCACTTTAGGAAATGCCAACAGTAAAAAAAAAAAGCTTTTTATAATTCCATCATAAAATATTATCATCCAAAATATTATCATTTAGTACACTTATTTTTTTTTTACAATTAGTTTCACAAAAAGTTAAATATAAAATGAAAAACAAGTGAAAGCATTTAAAAGCAGCTTACTCTTATAGGCTGAGGCCAGATGCAGGAGGAACGCCAAGGCGAAGATTCCCGACTTCATCTTAACATTCATTTTGCATATAAATAAAAGAAATATGCAATTAGAACATTACTGATTGGTGCATTGTTATATTGTGTGATACAACATCCCTATACAGTATTATTAACATCATTCCTCATTGTTTCAACATACACTATATGGCCAAATGTATGTGCGCCCCTGACCATCACACCCATATGTGGTTCTTCCCCAAACTGTTACCACGAAGCAGGAAGCACACAGTTGTATAGAACATCTCTGTATGCTGTAGTGTTACAGTTTCCCTTCACTGGAACTAAGAGGCCCAAACCTGCTCCAGCATGACGATGCCCCTGTGCACAAAGCGAGCTCCATGAAGACATGGTGTGTGAAGGTTGGAGTGGAAGAACTCGAGAGCCCTGACCTCAACCCCACTGAACACCTTTGGGATGAACTGGGACACCGACCGCACCCCAGACCTCCTCAACATCAGAACCTGACCTCACTAATGCTCTTGTAGCTGAATGAACACAAATCCCCACAGCCACGCTCCAACATCTAGTGGAAAGCCTTTCCAGAAGAGTGGAGCTTATTATAAGAGCAAAAGGAGAATAAATCTGGAATGGGATGTTCAACAAGCACATATGGGTGTGATGGTCAGGGGTGCACATACATTTGTTCATATCGTGTATATATGATAATACAGAAATTTATAACTTTGTTAAGATATTTAACTTCTATGATATCAGTAGTACTAAAATGAACAGTCTAAATTAATGGCAGAGCATTGAGTTTTCTAAACTTAGCCTTTTTTCTATACAAAAATAATGGCAGTTGTTTATAGTAAATATGGTAGCACACCTACATCACAGCACATATTTTAATTTTATGATACTAAACACACCAATCAGCTTCATAATCTACACAGATCAAAAGGAATAGATAAACATTGTGAATACTCACCTTGTCCTTTAGAAGAACTGCAACAAAAAGACCAGGCTTGTGGTGAAAAAGCAGTGAATCTGGAGATCAGTGTGGGTTTATAAATGTAATTTTCAGGGTGTATCTGATGACGTCCCATGCAGTAAATGAGCAGGAACCATATTTATTACATATTCATTGTCTAATGGACATGGATTACACAGCCTACGGAGGTTTTTTTTTTAATTGTTTCCAAAAAAAATCACGCAAAGAATCTATAATGAGGTAAACAGACATGATTACTGCATACAAGATCTCTACCATAGTCCAAGGATTAATGCTAGAGAAATTAAAAACGATAATAACAAAGAAGAAACACAGCACTAACAAATGAATTCCAAGGAACAAGGATCTACAATGAACTACAAGGAACAAGGTTGTGAGTCTCACTGCAAATAAAGCAATGTTTATACAGAGATTAATCATGAACGAACTAAATGAACAGTGGGCAGCCTTTTTTTTTTTTTTTTAGCTGCAGCGCCCGGGGAGCAGTTGGGGGTTCGGTGCCTTGCTCAAGGGTCTTACCTCAGTTGTGGTATTAAGGGTGGAGGAAAGCGCTGGTCATTCACCCCCCCATCCCTGCTGGCCTGAGACTCGAACCCACGGCCTTCAGGTTACAAGTCTGACTCTCCAACCATTAGACCATGACTGCCCTATTATGAGACGACAGTGCTACACTCTGTGCCACACTGGCCTATATCCTTTTTTAAATATTGAAAATATATAACTGTACTAAAGAGATTCAAGACTTGCGACTTGTCATGTCACTCCAACAACATATTTCTTTTTTCGAGTAGTAAATTTCAGTTTTTGGAGTCAATCAATGAATCACACTAAAGACCAAACACCTTAGCATTTCTGAACTGTTTAAGACGCAGGTCTGACTTGCATCACACTCTGCAAATAGGTGTTGATTTTAAACAGCGTTTCAGCTCTGTGAGATGTGGGAGTGTGCACTGTACAGTGCTGCGTATGTTACGGGGTCTGCTGTCAATTATAGATAGTGTTAAAATGTTAAAATTTCACTTTATCATTATGGGTGATTGTGTATAGATTAATGGCTAAAAAAGCATTTAATCTATTTTAAATTGGACTTAAATTAGATTTAATAAAAATCTGCAAACAGTGAAGGGGCTTAATAGTTTCCTAATCCATTGCACATCAAAAACCACATGATTCAAAGATTAAATCAGAGAAATTAGAATCAAGGTTACCAGACTATGGGGAAACATTAACTAAAATTAATTCCAAGGAACAGAGGCTGCAGTAAACAGGTCACATGATGCACTACAAACAAAGCAGTGTTTATACAGATTAATATTCAACTTTTCATGTGTAACTCTACATCAATAAATGAACAGATGAACAGCGAGGTGTTTTTATTCACACCTCATGATCATACCACTGGTACTGACTTCCTTCACAAGATGAACAGAATGGGAAGAAATACAGAAAACATTAGGGCTGCACGATATATCAAAATTATTGAAATATCGCAAACATAAATATCGTAATATGCATATTGCAAGGGTTTGCGATAACTGAATGATTTTAATAATTCATAAAGTTATAAGAAGTCAAAGTTTTAGGATGACGCAGATAGCAGAGAATGCTTTCTTTTCCTCAAAAGAACATGAAACATGTATGTTGGTTATGTCATTTTCAGTTTTTTTAATATATAAATATATTTTAAATTGATTTTACACACTTATAGCATTATCATACCACATATCGCATTTTTATTCATTATCGTGCAGCCATAGAAAACATGAGACTATTGGTAAAATAATTCATATTTTTCACTTAAACAGAAGAAAATATTTACTGTTCCTCTAATAAAATGCCTTATAAGCACAAAAAATACTGACATCTCAAAAATAATCACAGTGTGTGATTCTGTTACAGTAAAATACTGAGTAACATAGTGGTGTGATGAAGCAGAGTTACTCTTACCACCCTGAAGTTGATTACTTTCCTATAACAGCATATCCTCAAGTGTTTTATTCCTCTTACACCACAGCAATTTACCAACAATGACTAGTTTTTAATTTATTAAAGAACGTCATACTTTTTATCCATGTATAGTTACATTAAATGTTGTGGAACGTTGGCAAGACGAGTTAGTTCCTGTTCTCACTTACGTTAGAGCAGCTATAAACAGTCGTTCCCTCACCAGCCTCTCTTTATTCTCTCTCTGGAAGTGAATAAGACAAAAAAAATGCAGCTTGTCATGTTACTGAGAAACCACAAAGAAGCGACCTCTGTCCTGAAGATGGTTTGTAAACTTAAACTCACAGCTTTACCTCTGACAGTTACACATCGCTGACACTGGAGACTCCTTCCATAAATGTTAAATAAACATCTCCTTACATTAAAAATAACACCATATCAATTACACACGTTTTTTTTAATGCTTTGTATAATATTATTTTTGTAGAACAAGTAGAACTTGACACAATGGCGTAAACAGAGCCGTCTCCATTGCCAACAAGTCTAGTCCTTATTACTGATTTGTATGCCTCAAATACAAATATACTAAAATTTACAGCCGGTAAATAATTATTTGGACAGAGACACAATTTTCGTAATTTTATCTCTGTACACCACCACAATGGATTTGAAATGAAGCAATCAAGATGTGTTTCAAGCGTAGACTTTCAGCTTTAATTCAAGGGGTTTGGAATAATTGGACAATTGTCTGATATGCAGTGTCATGGCCAGGTGTGGCCTGTTTCCTCATTACAGTTCATGACAAATTAAGGAGATAAAATGTCTGGAGATGATTCCAAGCACTGAATTTGCATTTGGTAGCTGTTCATGGGAACTCTCAATATGCAGTCCAAACAGGTGCGATGCACGTGAAGACCTGGAAGACCATGGAAGACAACTAAAAGTGGATGATTGCAGAATTCTTTCCTTAGTGAAGAAAAACGTGTGGTGATGTGTGGCATGTGGAAAGATGACGCCGGTGTGTGCGGCAGGCCGTCTACTCTCTGTGTTTCCTGTGATGTTTCTAGTGTTCTTATTGTTTTCGACGGTGTTTTACTGCAACTCTCTCATCACTTACGATCGCCAACAACTGATTGATATTTATCAATCCATGCCCAAGCAGCTAGTGACCCATGTGAACCACGCTGAACTTAGCAGATATTGCTTTCATGTACCACCGGAGTCTTCAGACCCTCCCGGCTATCCGCGCTGGCAGATCTGCAATATTGTATTCAACCAGATTCGTGGGATTCACCTGATTGGCCTCCGCGATGCATCTCTCCGCGGATTCGGTGAAAGATTTTCGCAGGCCCAGCAAGAGCTCCCCCAGCTCAGGATGGCTCTTGCTAATGCCCACTCTTTAGTCAATAAAACCTTCATTTGTAATGACTTTATTGGCTTTAACGTGTTGGATTTTTTCTTCGTGACGGAGTCCTGGATAAAACAAGGTGACAATTCCTTTTTCTGAATTAGTGCCTCCCGGTTTTGAATTTTTTAATACTCCCCGTCTAACTGTTCGAGGAGGAGGACTGGTGACGATTTTTAAAAATACGATGCAATGCAAATTGTTATCCTCATCATATTTTACTAGTTTTGAGGTACAGTTAATCCATTTGGACTCTTTTAGACCTATTTTGATCATTTAAATTTATCGACCACCAGCAACCAATAGCAAATTTATTGATGAACTTGCTGATTTTTTGGGTGAAATGTTGACTAAATATGATTATATTTTAATGCTGGGTGATTTTAACATCCATGTCTGCTGTGCTGCTAATGCCTTGGCTAAGGACTTTTTAAATCTTATGTCCTCTCTGAACTTTGTGCAATGGGTAAAGGGCCCCACTCCCTGCCTCGGTCATACATTAGATTTGGTCTTGACCTATGGTCTGTCTATCGCTGATATTGAGACATGTAATGCCCCTCTTTCTGATCATGTACCTGTATTGTTCACAGCCTTGTTGCCTTCTCCACCATGTACTACATCAATTCAGGAGTGCTGGTCGCGTGTTTTAACTGCACAGTCCAGTAATGATTTCTCTGAAATGTACTCGGAGGCTCACCAACCTCTTACTTTAGATCCTGTTATTTCTAACATGAATGTTGAGGATCAGGTGCATTTTTTTAATAACAGGTGTTCTAATATTTTAGATCTTATTGCACCGCGCAAGCTTATTAATTTAAAGCACAAATCACAGCCATGGATGAATAGTGATATTCGTGCGCTTAGACAGCAATGTCGCCAATGTGAACGCAGGTGGAAGAAAGACAGGCTTCAAGTGTCCTATGAAATGCTGAGGGACTCACTGCGCACATTTCAGAAGGCCGCTAAGGCAAAACATTTGTCAGAAATCATTGCCAAAAATTCTCATTGCTCCAGAACACTATTCTCAACTATTGATTCTGTGTTAAATCCCCCCAGTGCAGACATTCCCAGAGCTTTCTCCTTTATTAAGTGAAAATTTCCTCAAGTATTCTGTAGATAAAGTAAATAGTGTTAAGGCTCAGTTAGCTATTACGGTAAGCCCTGTATTAGATCCCGTTTTATCCAATATTCAGTGGAGTGAATTTGAATTAGTCTCTGTACAGACATGCAGAGAAATCACCTTAAATTTAAAATCCACTTTTTCCCCTTACGATTTCATGCCATCACGACTTGTTAAACAAACTTTTGAGACTATTGGTTCAGATTTAGTGACTATTATAAACAGCTGTCTTTTAACAGGGGTTGTACCAGATTGTTTTAAATTAGCATCTATGTTATCTATCCATAAAAGGCCTTCACTTGATCCTGCAGTTCACTAAAATTTTAGACCAATTTCCAATCTCCCGTTTCTATCGAAAATTTTAGCAAAAAATAGTATTTTTGCAGTTGCAAAACCATTTGAGTATTGGTAGTATTTCTGATTTTTTTCAGTCTGGTTTTAAACATTTGCACAGTACAGAGTCTGCTATTCTGAAGGTTTTTAATGATATATTAATTACTACTGATGCGGGCAATATTATGGCTTTGGTGCTTTTAGACCTTAGCTCAGCATTTGATTTTGTTGACCACGGTATCCTGTTGTCTAGGTTGGAGCATTGTATAGGTATTAGGGGCACTGTACTTAACTGGTTTCGATCTTTTCTGTCCAACAGAAGATTTTCGGTCAGCATTGGCAAGTACTCTTCTTCTGTAGCGCATTCTACATGTGGTGTTCCCCAGGGATCAATCTTGGCACCGATATTGTTTTCACTGTATATGTTACCCATGGGATCTATATTTAGGAGATTTGGTGTATCATATCATTGCTACGCTGACGATACTCAGCTCTACATACCACTTAAAGGTGATGATAATTCTGCTGTAAATCAATTAACTGCCTGTCTCCTTGAATTGAAAACTTGGCTCACAAATAACTTTCTACATCTAAATAATGATAAAACACAAGTCGTTTTGTTCGGATCAAATGGCAAAACTGACTTGAGCACAATCGATTTGGGGTCTCTTACCCCATATCAAGTCCACGACGCTAAAAATCTGGGTTTTATATTTGACTGCGAACTAAAGCTAGATAAACAAATTAATGCCACTGTGAGCTCCAGCTTCTACCATCTTCATAGATTAGCGAAGGTTAAACCCTTCCTGAGCAGGAAGAGTTTTGAGACTGTAATACATGCTTTCATCTCTTTGCAACTCGATTATTGTAACTCGCTTTACTATGGCTTGCAGGTCGCATCTATACAACGACTTCAGTTGGTTCCAAATGCGGCTACCTGTTTGCTCATGGGCAGTCGCAAATGGGCACATATTACACCTATCTTACGCTCGCTGCACTGGTTACCGTTGCACATATTACACCTATCTTACACTCGCTGCACTGGTTCCCGTTGCAGTACCGTATTGAGTTTAAATTTTAGCTTTTTGTGTACAAGGCTGTAAATTGTCTTGCTCCTCAATATCTTTCAGAGCTGCTTACTGTCCACAATCCTGTCAGATCACTCAGATCTCAGACTACACATATGTTGTGGATTCCCAGAACAAGACTAAAATGTAGGGGAGATAGAGCTTTCTCCATTGCTGGTCCCAAACTATGGAACACTTTGCCTCTATCCATCAGAACTGCTTCTACAGTGTCTGAATTTAAATGTCTGTTAAAAACTCATCTTTTCTCCTTTGCTTTTAATAATAGGTGATTGGGTTGTTTTAAGGTTATATGGATTTTACTGTTGTTTACAAGCCTATGCAATACTAATGCAGCG
>CM040975.1:32176226-32178726 GCA_022985145.1 Pangasius djambal | reverse complement strand
ATCACAAACGACACAAATCCAAACGATCGTCTTGAATGATTCCTTCGAAGGATCCGGTGGAGCACTTGATCCGACTTTTCTTCAGCTCCCCACTCATAACTTTAGTGCAATTAGTTCCCGTAACCGTGGTTTCATCTCATCCGGTCATATACGACCTCTCGTTAAATGTGTATAGAGACGTTACAGAAAAATAAAGCTTTGGGGGAAGCAGCAGAGATCGTTATCTTGCTTTGCTAATCTAATCTGACAACGAAGCTAGTACGAAGCCGAGCGCGTGCTAGCAGCTCAGTTTAGCAATTCAATTCAAATGTATTTATTTATAAAGCACTTTAAAAACCACAGAGTGCACTGTACAATTACAAAAAATATATTATCACATCACATAGAAATAAAAGAAAATTTAAAAATATATAAAACATCACAAATAGTCTACAACTGTTCCACATCTTAAAAGATACATCTTAACAGAATGCGTGATGTCCTTTACCCTTTAAGCGCGAATGAGGAATAACGAGGAGCAGCTGGTTGTTAGATATAGAGATCTCTGGGAACGGTGGAAAACAATAAGCTCAGAAATACAGTTCTGTGCAAAAGTCTTAGGCACGTGCAAAGACGCCTTCAAAAATAATGAAATTAAATGTTTCTACATTAAAATCCCTATAAAGAGCAGTAAACAGTAATAAATGACACAGAGTCAGTATTTAATGTGACGATCCTTCGCTTTAAATAAATAAACAGTGTCTCAGGTGCAGTGTGTGCAGTTTGATAAGGAAATGAGCTGGAAGTGTTACTGAGCATCTTGCAGATGCAGCCGCAGTTCTTCTGGAGACTCTGACTGTCGACTCGCTTCTTATTTCTGCAGCGAAACCCAGCAGCCTTCATTCTGTTTTTATCAGAAAAGCGTCTCTTATGGAATCTGCTGCTTTCTTTACTGACATACAAACATTTTTCTGTAACGTTTCATTCTGTGCCGGAAAACTAATGTTTGGAGTCTAAAAGGTTTTTGTACCGAATCAATAATGTAGAAGTCAGAAAATAAACATCTATGACAAAATTTGTACTTAAAAAAAAAAAAAAAAAAAAGAGGGGGGTGCCAAGACTTTTGCACAGTACTGTATAATCAGCAGCTTGCAAAAAGCACCTACCAGGGTTCTGTTCTAGCACAATACAGCAGTCTAACACTCAGCATGTGATTCAGAGTCAGAGTCAGAGTCAGAGTGATGCAGCAGCTCAAAAATAACACATTCATCATCACTAACACACACACACACACACACACACACACACACACATTTACCCAACTCACTCACCTTCCTCTTCTCGTCCACTTGGGAAAAGAGCTCATCCATGTCCATCAGATATTTATCCTTACACACACACACACACACACACACACACATTAGAAACACAGCAGTGTGTTTTCTCCTTTATTAATCACAGAATCTGGAACTGTGCTTCTCACGTGTTTGGTTTTGATTTTGCTGATGTCGCTGTCGCTCAGATTGTCGTCACCCTGCTTCTCTCTGTAATCTTCGAGTTCCCTGGACACGCGCGGACACACACACACACACACACACACACACACACACACACACACACACACACGTTAAGCCACGTGTTGCCTGTGGTCTTACATCACTCAGCATTAGATCAGGCGTTAGTAACGGAGCGTGGATTTACCGCTCCCTCTCAGCCAGGATGAGTTTGGTGAGATAGGCGTGCAGCTCGTTCTCCTGGCTGATGCGCTTCTCCTCCATGCTGTTCCAGCGCTTCTTCTTGGCGTAACGCAGGGCGCTGGGGATGTCATCGCCAAAGTTCAGACGCTGCTCTTTAGCCAGGTTATACGCTGCGGGGTAAACAGTGGCAGAAATTTTTATGAGGAGATGGCTAGAAAATAGATATATCTACTTCCCACTTAAAACCTAGTTAGCAAGGTATATATATGGTATACCTACAAAAAAAAAGAAAACACACACACACACACACACACACACTACATCACTGCTGTGAGGAAAATAAAACAATATTATAAGTTCAGCTTATATCTATATTAAACTCGTTATACATGTTTGTGTACCTCTTTGTAGATTTCCGATAGCCTCTTCATAGTTCTCCAGCTCCAGATGACACTGACCCAGAAAGAAATGTGCTTTCACTGACTGGCTGTCGAGCTCCAGCGCGTGTTTACAGTCAGCCAATGCCTTATCATACTGCTGCAGCTTCACGTAGCACAGCGCTCTATTAGTATAGTACACAGCTACTGATGGGTTCCGGTTCTGCACAAGAACAAGCACACAACATCTGTCAGGTTTACATGCTGATTAAGTATTAGATTTCTGTCTTCTTACAGAACAGGGCAAGTTTCTGCAGGAAACTCCAGACCTACAGTGCCATCTAGTGGGCTACTGGAGAGGCAACTACCGTACCTGACCAATCACAGAGGCAACTACAGTACCTGACCAATCACAGAGGCAACTACAGTACCTGACCAGTCGCAGAG
>CM040975.1:32151877-32176126 GCA_022985145.1 Pangasius djambal | reverse complement strand
TGTCTTTAAAGAGCTCATTACATTTGATGGGTGTCTCCTGTGTTGCTGGTCTCCTGGACGCTGTCTCAATCTGTCTCACCTCATGTTCATTATTGACGTCTCCACTCCAACCCTCTGTGATGTAGAGATCTGTGTAGATCTCATTCAGAAGTGCTGAGCTTCCATGCTGTGAGATTCCTTCATTAATTCTTTTACATTTTTCTCTCAGTTTGGATTTGAGTTTTCGCTGGTACACAGAGATGAGTTCTGATAAAAAGAAGAATAAAATGTAAACTCTGATCTTCTCTGCTGACTATTGATATTTTCATATCTGTATAGCATATGTAATGTCAGTACTGATCTGTTATTATATTCTGTTGATAAAAGCACATCATTATGATGTGTTTAATAAATTTAGAGCAGTTTTCTTCCTCTAAAGTTAAAGTGATGTTATAACCCCATGAGCTCTTACTGTTCTGCAGTGCGTGAGCGAGATCTGTGTGGTTCATGTTCTTCAGGACGTGCAGTGTGATCTTCAGCACTCCCTCTCTGACACTGCTCTGATCCTCCTCATCCTCCACCTCCCTCTCAGAGCATGCTGGGTAATCTGGACTCAGGAGCTTCTTAAATTTCTTCAGCTCATTCTTTAACAGAGTGATGACTTTGTGCTCCAGATCCTGATTTGAAACAGAAAGAAATAAAATACAAAAACATTATAATGTCACACGAGTATGTGTTCATTACTGAAAACTTTATATTACTGAAAATAGAAAAGTATATTTTTGTCTGATTAATCATAAAACTTCCACAAGTAGATGTAATAAACAAAACGTTTTGCACTAAATACAGCTTTGGCACTTTAAAATCGTATATTCCAGGCCTATTCAATAGGTGGCATCCAGACAAACTGGTTTCAGCTGAGGGCACAGACGAGCAAAATAATGAAGGCGAGTCATTGAGCATTTCTATGTGTTTGAAACCAATCAGGATAACACAATACAATTATGTTCTCTCTTAGTGTTGGTCAGTGTTACAACCCCAATTAGTCTAGGGGTATGTGGGGAATAACACTTATTTGATTATTAAAAACATCAGTTGTGTGTGTGTGTGTTTGTGTGTGTGTGTGTCAGGGACCATCTGCCAGAAGTGCAAATCAATCCAGGTTATTTATTTATCTACATACAAGTAGAAAAGTGTGTGGTGCCAAGTGATAGTGATAGTATTCACAATTTATTTACAATAACACGTAACAAGACACAAAAGGGGAAAAGGCACGCGAGCGGCACCAAAGCAAAGAAATGAACAAAACAAGTCTAACTATTTTCAAACCCTCTAACCTAACTATAACAAAAGATAGAAAAATAAATCTTCAGCGTCCAGGACGTGCTAACTAACCTACTCTATCTATCCAAACCAAAAGTATAGAAGATGGTGCTCGCTAATACAGAAAAACGGAATTCCTACGTGTTGTACAATGTATGTCACACGGCGTACTTACCTGTCCACTTTTCCCCAACACTAACAAAGTCACAAACCAGGGTAACGAACACTAAGTTTAACTATACAGACGAGTGACTAGAACAAAGCGGGTTTTAAATAGGCGGGGTCAGAGGTTGATTGGTTGTCACGGCCAATGACAACGGGGATAATTAAGATGGACAGGAACGTTATACAATGAGGCAGTGCTGCAGAGAGAGAGAGAGAGAGCGAGAGAGAGAGAGAGAGAGAGACGAGAGAAGGAGTGCGAGAGAAAAGGGGAGAGAACAAAACACAAAAACACGCGAACATACCCCAGAAGGTAACACTCCACCCCTTAAGAACAAACACACAGCTGAACTAATTACGGCCACTAAGCTCTGGATAGCGCATCTGCCACAACATTCTCTGCACCTGACTTATGCTTAATTTCTAAGTTCTAATTTTGAGTAACTAGAGACCAGCGCATTAAGCGCTGATTCTGATTATACATGCGGGACAAAAAAAATTTACAGATTATGATCAGTGAACACCATGATAGGCAGAGGTGAGGAACCAACATAAACTTCAAAATGATGTAACGCAAGTAACAATGCTAATGCCTCTTTTTCTATTGTTGAGTAATTGACCTGATGTTTATTGAACTTGCGGGAGAAATAGCAGACAGGATGATCAATGCCCCGCTCATCCTCTTGGAGGAGAATGGCGCCTGCACCAACAGCACTAGCATCAACCTCCAGCTTAAAAGGTAATACAAAATTAGGTGCAGCATGGACAGGTGCATTACATAACAAACACTTAACAGTGTCAAAGGCGCATTGACATTCCTTTGACCAAGTGAAGGATTTTGTTGGACTAAGCAGACTGGTGAACAACGGTGGAGAAATGTTTGCAGAAACTGCAGTAATACCCAGCCATGCCCAGGAACCTGCGCAGCTCATGCCGCGTGTTCGGAGCAGGGAACTGGGCAATGGCTGTAACTTTCACCTCGATAGGGCCATGCCCAACCTCCTTACCGAGGTATGTAACAGTAGCTTGTCCAAACTCACACTTGGTTAGATTCAGGGTTAGGGAAGCTTCTGCAAGGCGTTCAAAAACAGTTTTCAAGATGGACATATGCTCAGACCACTCTGATGAGTAAATCACCAAATCGTCCAGGTACGCATTACAATTAGGAACCCCTGCCAACACCAAATTAACAAGCCTCTGAAAAGTTGCAGGTGCATTCTGCAGTTCAAAAGCCATGATATTATATTGTAGGAAGCTATCAGGAGTTACAAATGCAGAAATATCAGATGCACGTAGGGTAAGAGGAACTTGCCAGTATCCTTTTAACAAATTTAGTTTGCTCACAAAGCGAGCAGAACCGAAATTATCTATACAGTCCTCCATGCGAGGCAACGGATAACAGTCAGGTACTGTTAAAGCATTTACTTTACAGTAATCAGTACAAAACCTAAATGTTCCATCAGGTTTGGGTACTAACAAGCATGGTGAACTCCAGGGACTGCAACTAGAATTAGCAAGACCACTTTCCAGTAAGTAATCCACTTCACAGACCTTTTTGTCATATTAATTCAGTAAGGATGTTGTTTAATGGGAGTTGCATTACCAACATTAGTATCATGCTGTAAGACTGTAGTTTGTGTAGGGATATCAGCAAAGAGTGATGGAAAGTCACAGATTAACTGTACAATTTCATTCTTTTGCATTTCTGTTAAATGACTGAGATGTGACGGCAAATCTCTCAGTATTTCAGAGTTATGCAAACAGGCACACTCCTGAGCAGCGTTGCGCAGCACAATACCATCCTCATCTGCCCCATCCACAACTGCAGAGGGTTCTGCAGTACAGCCATCAAAGAAATAACAGGCTCTTTCACCTTTTCTGTAGCCGAGACCTGCGCATTTCTATCATGATAAGCTTTTAACATGTTAACATGGCATATATGAGACTGGCGCTTCCTGTCAGGAGTACCTATAGCATAATTGGTCTCACTGATTTTCTTTATCACTTCATAGGGCCCAGCAAAATGTGCCAACAGAGCTGAACTAGGGACAGGTAATAAAACCAAAACTTTGTCACCAGGTTTAAATGAGCGAGAAACTGCTTTCTCGTCAAACAGGCGCTTCATGCCTTTCTGTGCAGCAGCAAGAGACTCTTTAGCGAGACACCAGGCTGTATGTAGTCTTCCTCGGAACTTGCACACATAATCCAAGATGTTAGTTTTATGATCTGTCTCGTTTGACATCATGTTCTCTTTTAGAACCTTTAACGGCCCTCTAACCGTGTGACCAAATACGAGCTCCGCAGGACTAAAACCGAGACTTTCCTGTACCGTCTTTCGGGCAGCAAATAAAACTAATCTTTGTTTGTGTCACAACAGTATTTCCGGAGCATAGATTTAAGTGGTGAAACCTTTCCAACGCGCCCTGGCTTTCTGGGTGATATGCGCTGGCAACTCGGTGAGTAACATCAAGGGTTTTCAGAACTTGTGTAAAGATTTTGGATAGAAAATTTGTACCCTGATCAGTCTGTACAATTTTTGGTAAGCCAAAAGTAGAAAAGAATTTTATTAGTATTCTAACGATGACAGGTGCAGTAATCTTACGCAGGGGGACTGCCTCAGGAAATCGGGTGGCAACACACATTATTGTGAGAAGAAATTGGTTTCCCGACTTTGTTTTAGGCAATGGGCCCACACAGTCCACGATAATGTGCTCAAAGGGCTCACCAATAATGGGAATGGGAGAGAGGGGAGCAGGTGGAATCACCTGATTTGGCTGTCCCACATACTGACAGGTATGACAGGAACGACAAAAGTGAGCTACATCTTTCTTTAACCCAGGCCAAAAGAAATGTCTAAGTATTCTATTGTATGGTTTAGTGATGCCTAAATGACTAGACAACTCATGATCGTGAGCTAACCTCTAGACATGTTGGCGGTAAGGAATAGGAACAACAATTTGACACACAGCATCCCACTCTTTGTCCATAGCAGTATTATGGAACCATTTACGCATCAGTAAACCATTATCAGCAACATAAGCAACATTTGTCTCTTTAAAGTTGTCAGCAGTAGCAAAGCACTTCGTAAGAGTTTGATCCTCTTTCTGGAGGCACATCAGAACCGGGGCAATAAATGAATCAGCCAAGTTGACTACATCCCCTGTTTTGCGTGACTGCATGCGCGTAACCACGCACGCCGGGAAAGCATTAGGGTAGGTTTCAGACAGTTCATCGGCCTCACAAAACATCTCAGGTTTGTCCAAAACCTCTAACACAGGCATTACCTTTACCCCCTGCCAGGTCATTCCCCAGGATAAAGGTAATGCCATTAACGGGGAGTGACTGCCTTACTCCAACTCTTACGAAACCGGTAACCAGCTCACACTCAATATGCACACAGTGCAATGGTACATTTATTAAGCACATTTCCAAACCCTGCACCAGCACACTGGAGCCACAGAATGTCTCATCGGACAGAGGCAACCAATTAGCAACAATATATGACTGTGCAGAACCCGTATCTCGAAGCATTTGTATTTCTTTCTGATCCATAGGGTTGCCAGTTAATGAAATTAACCTCTTCAGCAAAAATGGGCTATAACTAGGATCAGGCATATCACATACAGGTAATGTTCTAACAGGAACAACAAGAGTACTAACAAACCCAAGATTTTTAGGCTGTTGTTGCTGTTTGTGTTTTAGCGCAACACAGTCAGCAATTATATGTCCCTGCTTATGACAGTAAAAGTTCTCTTACCTCTCTCGGATGCTTGGAGGCAGATTTTGAGGTTGGGGACTGAGACTGGGCAGCTGAGTTCTTTTCAGTACGTGCTGAAGAGAAAACATTTTTGTGCGTTAGCACAAACTCGTCCGCCAATACTGTGGCTTGAGAGAGAGAGAGAGACGTTTCCTTCTGTTTGTTCAGGTAAACCACTTCACGTTCTGGCAAGCAATTGTTAAATTCCTCCAACAAGATTAATTCACATAGTGAATTGAAATCACTAACTTTGCTAGCAACACACCACTTATCAAAAAGGATGCCTTTTTCTCTAGCAAACTGCACAAAAGTTTGATTAGACATTTTTCTACAATTTCTAAATCTTTGTCTATACGCCTCAGGCACCAGCTCGTAAGCACGAAGAATAGCAGCTTTTACACTATCGTATTTTAAGCTATTGTCTACGGAGAGTGTAGAACAGACCTCCTGAGCTTTACCCATCAGTCGACACTGCAACAACAAAGACCAAACAGTGCAATGCACTCAAATGCACTGAAATAAGAGTCCACCTCCGTTTCCCTAAACTGAGGCACTAAAGCAATATGTTTGCTCACGTCAAAGGTAGATGAGGACGAATCAACACCCCCGGAAACATTAGAATTTGGTGCGGAACTCGGTTGCGCAGCCGAGCTGACGGCAACCTTCAGCAATTCCAGCTCGAGCTGTCGCAACTTTATCCACATATCAGCCTCTATTTCCAATCTGGGTATTTCCGAATGCAGATCTAATTCAGCCTGCCGTGCTTGGGCTTTTTCTTGTGCTTCTATTTGTAAGCGGGCCAGGCGGACCTTCAGCTGTGCCTCTTCACGGGACCCAGTAGAAGCAGGAGAGAACGGTTCAAAGGGTGGCAAGCCGACTTTGGCGTTGGACTCCTCCTCGGCCTCAGCTGCAGCCAGAGCCTCCCCGCCGTTCAGCACATTCCCAGTGGCAGAAGGCCGGGCATCGGCACCAAGAGAGTACATCTCCCCATCGGTCTCCTCATCAACAGTACTAGACAACTCAAGCACATTTAACTGAACCAAATGTTGCAATACTGTATGCTTGATTTCTTTTTTAAGGGCTTGCTTAGCAACAGGGATTTTATAATGTGCCGCTATTGCAAACAATTCGTCCTTCCTGCACTTGTCAAGCTGCTCTATGGTGGGATTTTTAATAAATGTCTCTAAATCAAACAAAACCATTTTCTTCTTCCTTTTTTTCAGGTCCACACATGTAAACACAATCCACCGCACTACCGCCACTAACACTAACCAGTATAGCGCAACACTACGACCAATACTACTCCAGGCCGGACAGCAACGTCGATGACATCAACACACATAAATATTATTAATAATCAAGGGAAATAGGTTTATATTATCCCGGACGAGCCCCCAAATAAATGTTACAACTCCAATTAGTCTAGGGGTATGTGGGGAATAACTTATTTGATTATTAAAAATATCAGTTGTGTGTGTGTATCAGGGACCATCAGCCAGTAGTGCAAATCAGTCCCGGTGATTTATTTATCTACATACAAGTGGAAAAGTGTGTGGTGCCAAGTGATAGAGGTAGTATTCACAATTTATTTACAATAACACGTAACAAAACACAAAAGGGGAAAAGGGACGCGAGCGGCACCAAAGCAAAGAAACCAACAAAACAAGTCTAACTATTTTCAAACCCTCTAACCTAACTATAACAAAAGATAGAAAAATAAATCTTCAGCGTCCAGGACATGCTAACTAACCTACTCTATCTATCCAAACCAAAAGTATAGAAGATGGTGCTCGCTCCTAACCTAATGTGTCTAATACAGAAAAACGGAATTCCTACGTGCTGTACAATGTATATCACATGGCATACTTACCTGTCCACTTTTCCCCAACACTAACAAAGTCACAAACCAGGGTAACGAACACTAAGTTTAACTATACAGACAAGTGAGTAGAACAAAGCTGGGGAAACACAGAACAAATGACATACAAGAACAAAAAAACACAGTAAGGCAACGTAACTAGAATACAGAAAAAAACAGAGGTACAACAGGGTTTTGGGCTTTAACAGCCAGAACAACTCCTCCATGAATGAATGGCTGCGGGTTTTAAATAGACAGGGTCAGAGGTTGATTGGTTGTCACGGCCAATGACATCAACGGGGATAATCTAGATGGACAGGAACGTTATCCAATGAGGCAGTGCTGAAGAGAGAGAGAGAGAGAGAGAGAGAGAGAGAGAGAGAGGGAGGGCGAGAGAAAAGGGGAGAGAACAAAACACAAAAACACACGAACATACCCCAGAACGTAGGTGTAATGATTACTCAAATCTCTGGCAGCAGACAGATAGAGATATTAATTAAAATGCTGGGATTAGTAAAAGTTGCAGACACACACACACCTTGAATATGACCTCCAAATGACTCGTCTCATTGAGTTTTGATTTATTCTTCTGTAGTCTATGAACAAACAAAACACTTGTTAAAAGTTTAACAAGGACTATAAATCATATTCATAACTACAGTCAGTAGTTATGAATATATACATAAGTACAGGCAGTCGTGGCCTAATGGTTAGAGAGTCGGACTTGTAACCCGAAGGTGAAACTGATGGCTGTGGGTTCGAGTCTCAGGTCCGGCAGGGATTGTAGGTGGGGGGAGTGAATGACCAGTGCTCTCCTCCACCCTCAATACCATGACTGAGGTGAGACCCTTGATTAAGGCACCGAACCCCCAACTGCTCTCCAGGTGCCGCAGCAAAAAAGGCTGCCCACTGCTCTGGGTGTGTGTACTTGGATGGGTTAAATGCAGAGCACAAATTCTGAGTATGGGTCGCCATACTTAGCAACAAATCACTTCACTACAAACACAAACCAGTGAATACACAGATATTTTTGAGATGTTTGATTATGAGAGTGTGAGAGATAAAACACTGCACTCATACATTAAACTGTCCTCACCTCAGATCAGTAGCACAGTCTGTGTCTCTAAAGCGTATTGGAGGATCCATTGACTGGTCACTCTTCATGGACACACAGCTGGGTTCAGGTGAGTCTGATCTCTCACCTGGAATCAGACTAAACACATACAACCGCTGCATCATTATTACTGTTCTGCAGCAATACTGAATAATTCAACTGTAGTTAAAATCTGATGATATTCCTTATTAACACTGATATGATTCTTTAACCTTCAAACTTTATCCAGCTACAGGGACAACTTGGGGTTAGACGTGTTGCTCAGTAGCTTAATGTCACTAATCATCAGCTGGTTTTGAACATCTTGAGACAAAGCTGCTGAATTAAACTATTCACTAGTCACTTTTCAAAGAAACACATCAGAGTCTGATCTGTTTAGTGTTGGTGAATATGAGAACATTTCTGTTTTTCACTGAGTCACACCCTTCACTCACCTCTCATCTTTCTTTAAGTCCTGGTTCACAGACACATTCATTTTGGAGGTATTAGCTCCCATGATTACACCTGTAAACCTACACACACACACACACACACACACACAGAAAGAGAGAGAGAGAGAGAGAGAATATGAATTTAAAAACTCCCTTTATTTGGTCAGTCAGATAACAATTAACAATAAAAAAAAAACAATAATTACAAAGGAAAGGAGCACGAAAAAAATCTAATCCATTTCAAACAGTGAAAAGGAAAAAAAAGAAAAGAAAAGACCCAATGCCCCTATGGAGATATGGAGCGTGTTTCCGGCCGAGTGAAGGAACATAAAAAGGCGTCTTCTGAAAGACATGGCGTGTTTCATTGACGGTTGTTTGCAGCACAAAGAACTAGCGATTTTCCCGAATTGGAAGAGACGCCTCACGCTCCAGCGCTTCATTAGAGAGAGAAACACTGCAGGACACATATTTACTTCACTCCAACATGGCGGTGTTAAATCTAACCCTGTATCATCACATGCTTCACTTACAGGGAAATCAGGTTCTACAGTAAACTGTGGAAGTTACAACTTCAGTACAAATCAACTGAACTGTTCTTCATCTAGTGCACATTCACAACATTCACATATTAGAGCTTTACATTTAGATACTTACTGTGTTTTTCTCCTGCCAATGATTTGCTTCCTTATTCCACAAAATGGAGTTTCACTTAAAAAGGAACTGGTTTAGTCCACAGAGGAAGAAGTCAAGAGGTGGAACCAAGGAACACGCACACACACACACATTTTCTTTTTTTATGATACCAACTGAAAAACACACATACAAACGCACATATAGAGTAATGAAGATGTTCGTGCATGATCCCACCTGCTTTCAGTTTATATCTACAGTATGTGGTATGTGACGCGCACGTAAAACATCAAACGCTGCTCGCGCGACTGACGGCGTGGTGCTGAAAAGTCAGCGCCCTTTCAGCACCGCGTTTGTTTTGGACTGCCGGAGTGGTACCATAAGTTTTACTTTCACTTTCAAGGATAATAAAGAACACGTTCCCCCACACTTAATGCCTCTCTGTGTGTGTGTGTGTGTGTGTGTTTGTGTGTGTGCGCGCGCAGCTTTTACGGTCCCGCAGTGTCACAGGTATTATGTGTCTACATATTGTGTGAATGTAAATATGTAAGTTAACTTATAGACAAATAGGCAAATACATAAGAGTCTATGAATGTATCATTATTAGAGTGATTATAATGTTTCTAGCATGTTATATGTTTGGCAACAGTTCTTTTAATCTTAAAAGATGAAGTGTGTAGCTTTGTAGTTCTTTAATAACCATGTAGAAAGACGTATCATGGCCATATTCCAGGATGACACTGCCAAGATTCATCAGGGTTAAAACTGTGAAAGAATGGTTCAGAGAGCATGAAGAATCATTTTCACACATGAATTGGCACCTCTGAGTCCTGACCTTAACCTCAGTGAAAGTCTTTGGGACGTGCTGGAATAGACTTTACAGAGTGCTCACCTCTTGCATTGTCAGTACAAGATCTTGACCAAAAATTGATGCACCTCTTGATGGAAATACCATCACAACAATGTTTTTGGCCGGGCAGTGTATAAACACTCAACATGAGCAATTATCTCTAAATATAGTCATTTTAGACACATACACACAAATAAAATACACCCTCGCACAGATGCACAGGTTAAAATGTTATAAAGTTAAACGTTTCAATCTTAAAATGTTAAAAGTAAAAAAAAAAAAAAAAAGAATCTTATTTTAACTTGTACTTAAGCAGGAATTTAGTTAAGGGCTGTAGAATCCTATGCTCACTGTATAGCCCTTATTTCTTAATAGAGCTTGATAGACTGAATCAGATCAGGATGTTTGCTAGAAATTTCCTCTGGTGTTCATTATGTTATCCCAGGTGGTTGCTAGAATTCAGTTAGGCAGTTGCCATGAAGTCGCTGCTGGTTTTTGGTGTGTTCAGTGTTTCTTATTGTGTCTCAGGTGGTTGCAACAGTGTTTTTAGGTTTTTGTTATAATGCAGCTAGGTGTTTGCTATGGAATTTTAGCTGGTCGCTAATGTATTCCAGGTGATTTCGAGGTTGTATCTATGGACATTTGTGACTAAACAACAAATCCTTGTATACAACAACCTCAAGACAATAAGTAACTTGTTTTAGGGACAATACACCCTAACTAACCGCTCGTACTCCCTTGTACAGAGGGAGCGTCGCGGAAACACATTAAAAACACGTGAAATCATTGATATTGTTAACATTTATGGAAGGAGTCTTACTTGCTTAGTTGAAAGTGGGTGAGTGAGTGAACTTAAATTTACAGACTAGTAATAAACTCAGATCAGGAGTTAAAAACTTTTATTAAAATAGAGAAACATTCTATATAGGGAATAATACAAAACATTACAGATTGTGTGTGTCCTATAAATAGTGTGTAAAATGTATAAAATAGGCATAAGTAAATAAAAAAAAATAACTGTTACACACACACAAAATTCAAACCATGGCATGTTTGTTTGTGTGTGTGTGTGTGTGTGTGTGTAGAGATGTGGCAGGAATGTCTGTTCCTGAAGGCAATACACACAAGCCATTGTGTTAAAGTCTCAGAACTGATCACACACTCATACACTCTTTGATGAAGTAGTGTGTTTTTGTGTGTGTGAATTCTGTATTAAACACCTCTCAGTCATTGAGGTTCTCATCCTCCTCCACTTCGTCCTCGTCTTCTCCGTCGCTCTGTGTGCGTGAGTGTGTGTTGTCCATTTCTCGGTGGTGTGTGTTAGTGTGTGTAGCGTCTCCATGGTTGAGTCTTACTCCGATGGCATTCTGCAGAGCGTCCAGACTGCGAGTGCTCACGTACACACTCACGTTCACCGAGGGATGCAAACGTCTCAGCTCCTCCAGCTTCATCCATGCCTGCAACACAACAATACACAATACACGTGACCTTTGACCCTGAGACACATTCTGACTTTAATACCTAAAGAAAAACAGTGTGCCTTCACTGCATGGTTGTTAAAGGCATTATATTGTCTTATAGTCAGGGGGAAAAGGAAAGTACACCCCCTTCAAGCCTATGTTTTTATTTATCAGGGCCTAAATAACAATGGTGTGGTCATTTTTTCCCCAAAAAGTAAACCAACATTCATTAACCCCTTCCACAATCATTAACCCTCCTATTATGTTTGTAAATCAGTTACATCGCTGATTACAGGTCAGTTTTGACCCTGTATTTCTAACTTACCTCAAAACAGTTTTAATATATATCCTATTCTACAGTTACATTTGACTCTACTTACCAACAACTCACCCATCAACAACTTAGACATTAACTTATTTTACTGTAATTTACTGTCCATAATTACCTTATTTAACCTTATAGTAGGCCATTCAGTTTCTTTACAAACACACATTTTAGAACATTTCATGGGTTTCAATTGCTATTATGGATGTAGGAGCCATATATTCTATTTAATTATCTCTTTCTACCATGTGTGTACTTCAGAGATATTTTATTTGTGTTAATGACTTCACATTATACAGTCAGGTCCATAAGTATTTAGACAGTGACAAAATATTCATAATTTTTGCCTCTGTACACCACTGCAATGGATTTGAAATGAAGCAATCAAGATGTGATTGAATTTTAGACTGTCAGTTTTAATTCAAGGGGTTTAACAAAAATATTCCATACTTGACAAAAAATCTCTTTCTCTTTCTGGATCTAAGAGACTCAAACCTGTTCCAGCATGGCGAGCCCCACAAAGTGAGCTCAATGAAGACATGGTGCGCTAAGGTTTGTGTGGAAGAACCCGAATGTCCTGCACAGAGACAGGTTCCAGTTCATCCCAAAGGTGTTCAGTGGGGTTGAGGTCAGGGTTCTTTGCAGGACGCTCGAGTTCTTCCACCCCAACCTTAACTCTGATATCATGAATTTCACACACTGTGAACCTCATTTTAGCCATTATGGTGGCAGCAGATTGAAATATGTAGAGAGAAACTGTGGACTCTGTCCTGTACAGGACCCTTAAATCAGTGTGTGTATGTGTGTTTGCATGTACAGTGTATCTGTGCATAAGACACTGAAACACATCCAAGGAATGGACATGAACAGTGTGTGTGCATGAGAGAGAGAGAGCAGAGAGAGACTCAACCTGACTCTACTGGGTGAGACCCTGACCCTCCAGCTCAAGAGTGTGTGTGTGTGTGTGTGTGTGTGTAAAACCTTACAAATGTCTTAGAAGTGTCTAAGCTAATTTAACTATTGCCCTTGATCAAACACTATTTTGGAATAAATCCTAGAAACACCATGTAACCCCGATACCCGGAACACCATGTAAACCCCCCCCCTTCCACACACACACACACACACACACACACACACACACACACACACACCCCTGCAAGCACACGGCTCTGTGCTGGCTCATGCTCTCTCTCTCGAGGCACTCGTCTCTCTCTCTCTCTCTCTCTCTCATCCTCACTTCTGCTCATTGCAACACAGATTACTCGTTAGTCAAATTTCCCACAGATGCGCAGTCCTTACCACTCACCTTCATTCACAAATCGGCACTTGACCACGCCCCCGCTTCCACATACCCCCAGCCTGCCCCTGACTCCCCTCCCCCTGCTGAGAGAGGAAATCCGCCACAGCCACCTATGCTGTCGGCCTGTGGACCACCTTGAACTTAAACGGCTGAAGGGCAAGATACCAACAAGTGATCTGCATGTTGGCATCCTTCATGCGATGGAACAACTGGAGTGGAGTGTGGTCCGAACAGAGGGTGAAGGCCCATCCCAACAGATAGTATCGGAGGGTGAGGACCACCCACTCGATGGCACTCCTCTATCGTGCTGTACTTCGTGTCTCGCACTGAGAGCTTGCAGCTCCTCCCCCTCCACCACCTGGGACAACAAGGCCCCCAACCCTCTGTCCGATGCGTCCGTCTTCAAAATAAAAAGGAGGGAGTAGTCAGGAGAATGCAACAGTGGTGTGCCACAGAGTGCAGCTTTTACCTGAGTGAAAGCCTGCTGGCACAGCTCCGTCCACTGGACCAGATCTGGTGTGCCATTTTTAGTGAGATCAGTCAGCGGGCTGGTGACGTCTGAATAATTTGACACAGACCTCTGATAATAGCCAGCCAGCCCCAGAAACTGTCTCACCTCCTTTCTGGTCTTGAGTTTCGGGCAGGCCGCAATATCTGCTGTCTTATCAATTTGGGGACACACCTGCCCATGACCCAAGTGGAAACCCAGATACCGTACTTCCACCCATCCAATCGCACACCTCTTTGGGTTCGCCGTGAGTCCTGCTCGCCTCAGCTATCTCAAGACAGCCCTCAGGTGTTGCATATGCACCTGCCAATCATTACTATAAATAATAACGTCATCCAAATAAGAAGCGGCATAAGCAGCATGTGCGCAGGGGATTCTGTCCATGAGTCGCTGGCACGTTGCGGGGGCCCCAAACAACCCAAAAGGAAGGGTCACAAATTGGTGTAACCCAAATGGAGTGGAAAAGGCAGTTTTTTCACGAGACATTATCCCTTTGTCAAATCCAGTGTCGAATAAAAGCGAGCCGCACCTAACCGATCAAGCACTTAACCCTAACCCAAGCATGCATAGACACCGCACTGACGTTTCTAAAGTCTATGAGATCAGTGCGACCGGGGAATGGCGAGGACACATCGAAAAACTCTGCTTGCAATTTTTCCACATCCATAATTTGGGACAGAGAGAGGTGGTCTCCGTAAGAGACCGGGGTGGATTGAGCTGCCATTTTTAGAGTTACTTCCAGTCCTAGCTCCTCCCTCTCTAGAACGACCGTCGCCAAAGCCACGGTAACCACTTCCCTCCACGGTTTAAGAGGTTAAGGTGATACACCTGCTGCGTCCCGCATCTATCCGTTCGTCTGGCCTCATATTCGACATCCCAAACCCGTTGTGTTACCTCAAAGGGCCCTTGCTATTTGGCAAGTAATTTCGAGCTCCACGTGGGTAGCAAAACGAGCACTTTATCTCCTGGTGCAAACTCCCATAGCTGAGTACCCCTGTTATACAGCCGGGATTGACGTTCTTGCGTCTGTAGCAAATTCTCCTGGGTTATGTGGCATAAAGTGTGTAGTTTGAGTTTCAGGTCAAGAGCATAAGGAAATTAGTTTTTACTGCTGGAAGGTCCCTCCTCCCAGCTTTCCCAAATGATGTCAAGCACGCCGCGAGGCATCCGGCCTTACAACTCGAACGGGGAAAACCCTGTGTTGGCTTGCGGGACCTCTCATATTGCAAATAACAGGGGCTCTAGTCACTTATCCCAATTTTGCGCATCGTCGTGAACAAACTTATGAATCATGTTTTTCAACGTTTGACTGAATTGTTCCACCAGCCCATCTGTCTGTGGATGATAAACGCTGGTGCGAATTGATTTAATCCCCAACAATTCATAAAGCTTGTGTAGTGTTTGTGACAACGACCTGCCCTGAACAGTCAGGGTCTCTTTCGAGATCCCGACTTGGGAGATAATAAGAAAGAGTGCCTCCGCAACATTATGTGCAGGGATGTCGCGCAGGGGCACTGCTTCCGGGAATCGCGTTGCATAGTCCACTAGAACCAATACAAAGAGATGCCCTCGTGCGGTTCGCTCTAATGATCCGACGAGGTCCATGCCAATTCTTCTGAAGTGGACCACGATTAATGCGAGTGGGCACAAGGGCACTTTTGGGGTCGCCAGCGGATTTAGCAGCTGACACTCGTGACAGGCCACGCACCACCTGTGATAATCACCGCGAATGCCAGGCCAATAGAAGCAGGCCATGAGAAATCCAGGCTGAATTCAATGATCATTGATTACTCTTACTTAGTCGAAGGCGTGCCTAAGGCTCTCATCACGCGACTGCTCCAAGCAGAAATCCTTGAGGGAAATCCTCACCAAGAGAACATGCTCTTGATGTTCCCCTGATGTGGAGCTGACGTCAATGACCCAGGCACCGCCTCCCCAGCCAATGCTGAGCACATCCCACACCGTTTTCCACTACTGCAGGACCCATCCACAAACATTTCTTTCGCTAATGCTCGGAACCCTGGCCAATTAGTCCCTAGGATGGATGAGGCAAGGACTTACCGCCGCCTCTACTCTATATTTTTGCCCCCGGAAGTGTATGATGGAAAGGGCGAGGAGAATGGGGAGAGACCCAAAGCGAGAAGGGGGGGGGCTCGTCTGCCCACAGATATGCCAGCATGTGGTTCTCTGCCAGCTGGATGGCCTCTTTGAGCTATGCCGGTCAGTGGCACTGGACCCACTCAGCCATCCCTTCTGGAAGTCGGGTGACGAACTGCTCCAGTACCACGAGGTCGATCACATCCTCGGCTCTGTGTTCCTCAGCCAGCAGCCACCTCTGGCAGGTGTCCCGGAGCTTCTGGGCGAACGTGAACGGGCATCCAAGCTTATGGAAGGTCAGTGTTCGGAGGCACTGACGGTGCTGTTCTTGGGTGCGGCCGACCCGTTGCAAAACCACCCTTTTCAGGTCCAGGTAGACCAGCATGTTGACGACCCGCAGCTGCTGGGCCATGAGTTGGGCTTCTCCCGTCAACCCACTGATCCTTGGGCCAGCCCCACGTCACTCATACAGTGCTCATACAGTCCCAAAAACACTTCCAGATCGTCCTGCAGTCCCATCTTGGTGAGGGCGATGTGGGGCGTGGCTCTGGTGGACCAGGCCCTGGAGCACCTGCCAATCTGCTGCCTGGACGTCAAGGAGCTCAGTCATTCGCTGCTCCTGGTCTCAACGCAGCTGGAGAAGGGCCTGATGCTGGGTCTGGTGGAGGCTGGCAAGAGACGAGATAATGTCAGCCAGTGGTGAGGACTCCATGACGGCGTCTTCTGGGTTTCGGCACCAGTGTAACAATGTCACGGTTTCGGGAAGAAATGAGGAAGCCGGAGGCAGGCTTAGAACAACCCAGAGGCAATTTATTCACTACTGTTTTCTCTTTTTTCCGCCGCATTCAGCGGTCTATTTAAGTCCCCCCCCACACATACACCCGCAAGCACACAGCTCTGTGCTGGTTCGTGCTCTCTCTTTCAAGGCGCTTGTCTCTCTCTCGCTCTCTCTTGCTCTCTCTCTCGCTCGCTCTCTCTCTCTTATCCTCGCCTCCGCTCATTGCAACACAGAATACTCGTTAGTCAAATTCCCTGCAGGTGTGCATTCCTTACCACTCACCTTCTCCAGCTCCGCCCCCCATTCACAAAAGCTCGACCATGCCCCCACTTCCACATACCAATTTATTAAGTATACACCCACTGTATTCTATCTGCTTAATCACAGGGTGATGTGAAAATAAATTGGTATTTTTTGATAGATTTTCAGGATAATACTAGGAGATAATAACAAGTTTGCCATTTTATGCTTCTTTAGTAGACACTAAAAAGAGAAACAGGACAAAAGTCCTTCATTAGCTATGCAGGCTGAGTGAGGTGAAAGCAGTTTTGAAGTACACATAAAAATGTAAATATTTAATACAGACAGTAATGGAACATAGTATGCGTGTTAGTTTGGGTTCTGCTGAGTGTGTAAACAGCACTGTGGTGTGTGTGTGTGTGTGTGTGTGTGTGTGAGAGACCTTCTGATAGCTGGCGTGTTGACAGTGATGCTCGATGATGAAGCCGAAGACATCTCCTACTCTCACTGCAGGGTCCAGATCACACTCCTCTAACAAACACTCACACTCTGACAGAGATGCTGCAGGGTCCTGCTCATACAGCCTGTATACACAAACACACACACACACACACACACACGTGTTGCACAAATCTGTATGTGATTAAATGGGTGCATGTGTTTGCTCTGTGTGTGTATGTGTGTGTGTGTATTACCTGCGTGCCTGTATGAATCTCTTGATGAGTGTGAGGTGGTGTGTGAGTTGTGCGAGTCGCTCGTCTGTCTCGTCTCCATTGCGACTCTTGGCTTTGGACAGACACTTACAGGCTTCAGTGAGGGCGCCATATGCCTTCTCATAGTCCTGATAATCATCAATCTCTACCTGCGTGCACACACACACGCGCGCACACACGCACACCCCGAAGCATGGTTACTCCATAGTGTCCTAATTTTTTGAATGCATAATTTTTTAATTTGTCTGAAAGCAGAGTGCAGCATTCCCTCTGAATACCCAAAATGCACCACTACAAGTTAATAAGTTAAAAATGAACCCTAGAATACCCATAACGCACTGTGGCACTCAAAGAACATGTCTAGCCTAGGCCTGATGTGTGGTTTGGGATGCATCCACAGTAGACTGATGATGGTGTTTATGTGCCCTACATAGTGAATAGGGCATGTGGTTTGGGACACATCCACACACCGTACCTGTGCACAGGCCTGGTAGAAACCTGCGAGCAGCTCCAGTGCACGTCCTTTTGTGTAAAAGCTGATGATGTTCTTCATGATTTCCGGATCTTTCCTCCAGTCCAGGGACTGCAGGTAATTCCCCGCCATCACGTAGATCTCTTTCTGCCGAGACACGCCAGCGAAGAACACGATCTTCTCTGTATCACCCGACTTCAGCAGCGCTCGCATTGCCTATAGAGAAAACACACACATGCACACAAAAAAAGACACACACACGGGTTTAAAAAGGAACAGTATAACATAGTATATATAATATATTTTTATTAAATTATCAGCTAGAACTAAATCCCAGCAACACTGAGCCCCTGTACATCCGTCATTTCAAGATCTTGTGATCTTGCTGGACAAGCGTCAGATCTCCAGATCTTACCCAACCTGTCACTGCACCCAACCTTGGGCTAGTCCTGGACTACCAATTACCCTTCTTGCCTCACATTGCTAAAGTGAGTCCGTCATGCAGGTTTCTCCTTTACGACATTAGGAGGATTTGTCCATTTCTATCCAGAGAAGTCACTCCGGTGTGTGTTCAGTCTCTTCCCTTTTCAAGACTGGTCTACTGCAACTGGTAGGTCTGCCTCTGTACGCCATCGGACCCTGATCCAACTGATCCAGAATGCAGCTGCATGACTTGATTTCAACCTCGCCGAGTTCTCCATTCGACCCACCATCACTCAGGGTACAAGTATGATATAGATCAAGGTGCTTCTGTGTCCTGGACCCAGGTGGTGAATGAACTTCCCCTAGTTGTCTGAACAGCTGAGACACTGGCTTTCTTCAAACGATGACTAAAGAGCTATTTCCTCACCAGGCACTTTGTTAATCTTTAAGATAATCATCCTTGTCCCGTGTTTTCTTTCCCAAACAGTACTAACTTCTGAACAGGGTTTTTAGACTGATTAGTACTCTTGTAGTCCATGACCTAGTGATCTATCATGAGGATGAGTTTTTGACAGTGACCACAAAGCACTTCTGTAAGTCGCTCCGGATAAGTGTGTCTGCTAAATGCTGTAATTGTAATTTAAATTTCTATTATTCGAACACAATGTCTCACAAACCTTGATCTTTTTCCCAGCTTGTGTGTATTTCTTGGTTGCTAGGTGATAGTTGCCCTGGCGCATGCAGCAGTCTGCGATTCGCTCCAGCAATTCCTTACGCTCCTCCTCTGACAGGTGGGCGGAGCTTTGTAACACGGTCATGCTCTCAGCCAGATCCTCTGTGATGGTCAGGTTCTGGTCCAAACATAACTGCAGCGCCTCATGATACTGCGCACACACGCGCGCACACACACACACACACACACACACACACACACACACACACTTCAAAAACAATTATCTGTATAAACATGTATGTGTTTCTGTGTGTGTGTGTGTGTGTGTGTGTGTGTGTGTGTGTGTGTGTGTGTGTGTGTGTGTGTGTGTGTGTATACCTTCTTGGCAGCCACCAGCAGCTGCACGGCTTTATGATAGTGTGTGTGCTTGATGAAGAAGTCGGCACAGCGTGTGAGCACGGCTGGGTCGCTGTTCTCATTCAGTTCCTCTGCAATCAGCTGCAGAGCTCCAAACTGCTCCGTACTGAACGCCAACTCCAGAGCTTTAGAAACACGACCTGCCTACAGAGAGAGACAGACACAGAGAGAGAGAGAGAGAGAGAGAGAGAGAGACAAAGAGAGAGAGACAGACACAGAGAGAAAGAGAGAGAGAGAGAGAGACACGGAAAGAGAGACAGACACACAGAGAGAGAGACACACAAAGAGAGAGAGACAGACACAGAGAGAGAAAGAGAGACAGACACAGAGAAAGAGAGAGACACACAAAGAGAGAGAGACAGACACACACAGAGAGAGAGAGAGAGAGAGAGAGAGAGAGAGAGAGACAAAGAGAGAGACAGAAAGACAGACAGACAAAGTATTATAGTGATATTAGTGACCCCGAGTGGGGAGATCAGTAACTGCACACAGTATCAGCTCTGACACTGTGTGTGTGTGTGTGTGTGTGACCTTGTGATACAGCATGACGGCTCGGTCCATGTGCTCTCCCCTCTCCTCGTAGTAGGCGGCCGTGTCCATCATGTCCTCCGGGTTGCTGAGCAGAGCCAAGTTCATCAGCTGCTCGTCCATGTGGTTCTCCTTACACAGTCGGATGGCGTTGTTGTACGCCTGAGCACGCGTGTAGAAGTGCACCGATTGGCTGATCTGATCCTGGCTCTCGTATTGCCGTGCCACGTGATAGGACGCCGCTCGGTTGCCTGTCTCGTTGGCAATCTCGCTGGCCTGGAGAAAGAAAACATTTCTCTCGTTCTACCACTCGCATGTACTTACTTTCTGATTTTACTGCACAACGGGGTCATCAAGAGGCGGGGCTTATTATAGACACGATACTATGTCATCAGCACTAGCCATTTTTTTGGTCAATTATCAGGACATAGGGTTACCTTCTGGATGTTCCCCAGGTAGCAGTGCACACGCACTTGAGACAGGTAATCCTGAGCGTAGTCATAGTAACGCAGCGCAGACTCCATCTCTGATTGGCTCTCCAGATAATGACCCCACCACTTATACAGGCACCTGTCCAGGTAACCAGATCAGAGCAGAGATTAAATACGTTTACATGCAGCTTTATAATCTGGCAATATTCTGAATGAGAGATCTATTGGAATAAAACATGTTCGCGTTCAGGATACGCCTCAATCCGAATGAAATTTCTAATTAATATCCTTTTATTGGCTAGTACTGAACTAATATCCTTTCAGTAATAGCCTTTAATGTTGGTAACATGAATATGAGTAAAGGTGTTACATATCTGTTATAAAGATGGATAATGTTTGGATTTTATGTTATTTTCCTCATATCGCTGAGCCCTCGTTTGGATGATATTTTTCTGAGACTGAAATCATTTAAAACGGTTTGCGTTGTTTTTTGTAACATTGAAACTAAACCTCTCTTCACACCTGTGCATAATTTGGGACCAGATTACATGTAACATGCAAATAAACACAGATTTTATTCAGTGTCCAGTTTATAATCCATATTACCAGTTCAATCGGAATCGATTTATTCGGATTGGTGAAAATCTTTGCATGTAAAAGCAGATAATGAATGTCAATCAGAGAAGAGAGCTCAGAACCAATCAGAGCTCAGCACTCACTTGTCCTTCATCTTGTTAATGTAGAGCTCCAGAGACACACTGTCCTCCATCAGCATGCGGGGAACCTCGAACCGGTGTGTATCAGAACGTTCGTAACTAAGAGAGAGAAAGACAGAATAACCAATAAGTAATAATAGCAGTCAGCTACGTTAGCATCATAGATTCAATGCAAAGCTAAACTGAGTGTGTGCTCACTAGGTAAGGCCCAGGTTCTTGTCTCCCGTGTTCTCCAGGTGTCGTGCGTAGCTGTAGTAGGTGCTGCGCAGGTGGATGCGGTCGTGACTCTCAGCCGTTTCGATGGCTTTCTGCCAATCACCACGCGCCTGATAAAACTTATTCAACAGGTCGAACCTCCCGCAGGAACGATAAAGAGCCTCAGCTTCATCCTACACCCACACACACACACACAATTATACATGCACTTTGTAGGTGTATAATTACAGACTGTATCCAATCTGTTGCTCTGCACAAAGTATTGGCATCCCTCTACCCTATCCATCAATGGAAAGGGAACTCGAGTGAGCAGATATTATTTGGGTGGTGCTTTATTCTTAGTCCAGCAGTAACACTGACATGGTAGTGTGTGTCGTGCAGGTACAAGTGTATCATGTACATTAACGTAGATTTCATGATCTCGGATATGATTTCATGATTTCATACTTTTGCAGCTGGTCTTGGATAGAAAACAAGCTTTAAAACAGGTTTTAAGCATGAGGAATAAGTGGCACAGCCATATGGAACCAATAATTCCCAGCTTGAGCATTAAACTGAGAAAAAAAAAAAAAAAAAACTGGAAATAGATTCATGGTTGTTTGCTCCAGTGGAAGCACCATAAGTTTATGAAAAGGTTCCTCAAACAGGATTCCGTGGTCGAAACATGTCTAATGGAAATGTCTCACTGCTGGGATAAGAAACAATTTAATTCTTTTTTATTTATATAGCACTTTTAACAACAGATATTCTCAAAAAGCAGCTTTACAGAAATCCAGATGAGGATTTAGATCCCTAGTGAAGAAAAATTCTCTTTTTTTGAATAAGAGTCCTTGGATGAGCAACAGGACAGTATTTATGATTACAGCAGCAGCTCTTAGCTATTTATCCGCAGTATCCAGGTGAGATTAAACAGTGAAAGGAAGTTCTAATCTTTCGCGACGATGAACACACCACTGTGTGAGGAACAAGATGAGTTTTAGTCTCCAACTGAACACTGACCAGAAGAGTAGGAGTATGTAATAGTATATAAGTGCAGTATCTGGTATGAAGAAGTTGGACCTGATTAATCTGGCTGATAAAGTGGTGATTCAGTGAATATTTATAGTGGTTGTGGTTGTGTATTTGTGTGTGTTTGTGCATCTCACCAGCATGCCGAGTTGCGTAGCGAGCATTGCGACTCGTGCCTCCAACTCTGGCTCTTTCTCCGCCTCTCTGAGAGCTCGAGCTGCTCGGGCGTTACTCATGTTGCCCAGACACACACGTGCCACGTCCAGGCGCCGAGTCTTCACACACATCCGAGCCATGTTCTCCCACACAGCCTCACTGAAACACACACACACACACACACACACACACACACACACACACACAAAAAAAAACACTTTTTATAAGGTTGCTGAGTAGCCACATGTCATGTTGAAATCATTGTTGTGGTTCCTAATTCCTTAGCTATCTTGCTAAGATGATTTAATAAATAGCATTATTTATGTTGGTGTACTATTTTGCAAAGTAATATATGACCAGTAGTATAGTGGTTTGGGATGTAGCCCATGATTTTGTGACATTTTTGTGATATATTACTTGGAAGCCACAAGAATGTAACCCATGACAAGCACTGTGCGGGAAAATAGGAAAATAAATGTGTTTAAAAATATTACAAAGTGGCTTAACATCAATATTACCTACTTTGAATGATGTGCTGCACAAAGATTTTAATGTAAGTACATTAAATATCTGATTCATACTCGTATCTCATCTCATCCTAAACAGCTGCTTGCTTTTATTCAGTGTCTCACAAGCTTAACCTCTAGCTTTGGCTTGGGAGAAAAAAGTAAATGCCTCTGAGAACTACAAATGTTAACAGGGATTTTTTTTTTGCTTTCCCAAAAACCCAACAATAACTGAACTGAGTTCTAGGAAAGTGCAGATTTTACCACAGACTTTCTCCACTGCAGAAGCTGCTGAGTCTTTGATCAGCTTTTTATGAAAGAGAGCCACATACCCTTAGAGTTTGGACTGTCAAGTATCATTTGATAAACCAAAGGCCTGAACCTGCACTGAAGACACTGGACTTAATTCTACTTTTAAGCAAGCTGTGGGTGTTTATGCAGAGCTTCAGGAAGATGCTGCAGGAATTGATAAGGAATTAATACTTTTCTAGCATTGATGAGTGTCATTTGGAATTTGTTGTTCATTTGTCCATCAAATTAGCAGCACAATGAAAAAAGAAAATAAACAAAGAAAACCAAGCTGTAGAAGGATACTGTTTGGGTTTGCCAGGTGGGACAGAGGGAAATTGTGGAAGCCTAGGTTTTTGGAGATGCCTTTTATGCAATCCAGGTGGATTCATGCATTCTTCTTAGTAGCAACTGTACACCAATCCCTGTCTCATGATGATCCCCTGCTGCAGCCCAACATCCTCATGCTCTCTTATTCCAATGGTGCTCTTTTTCATAAGCTGGTTTGGCTCAGAAACGGCTGCTTAATGTGGAACAAAATGTCCGCTCATACACTATACAGTCAAATGTTTGTGGACACCTGACCAACACACCCATACAGTCAGGTCCATAAATATTGGGACATCGACACAATTCTAACATTTTTGGCTCTATACACCACCACAATGGATTTCAAATGAAACGAACAAACAAGATGTGCTTTAACTGCAGACTGTCAGCTTTAATCTGAGGGTATTTACATCCAAATCAGGTGAACGGTGTAGGAATTACAACAGTTTGCATATGTGCCTCCCACTTGTTAAGGGACCAAAAGTAATGGGACAGAATAATAATCATAAATCAAACTTTCACTTTTTTAATACTTGGTTGCAAATCCTTTGCAGTCA
>CM040975.1:32141140-32151777 GCA_022985145.1 Pangasius djambal | reverse complement strand
ACTACAGTACCTGCCCGATCAGAGAAGTCACTACAGTACCTGCCCCATCAGAGAGGTAACTACAGTACCTGCCCGATCAGAGAGATGACTATTGTACCTGGCCAATCAGAAAGGTAACTACAGAACCTGACTGATCACAGAGATAACTACCATCCCTGATCAGAAACAACACATTCTGTCCAACACCAATTCGCTGTTCTAATGTCTGACTGTACTCCTCCTACCAAACCACACATACACCACACACACACACACACACACACACTCACAATAGCTTTGCTGTAGCAGGTGACGGCCTCCTGGTACTTCCTGCAGAGGAACAGGCGGTTGCCATGCTCTTTGAGCTCCTGAGCTGAGGAGCAGCTCTTCTCCGGGCTGCCTGCCATCTTCTCCATGGGCTCGGCACCGGCTGCCGCTTCCCCCTGCTGCTTCCCAATCCTGTTCCCCGTCTCTTCAGCTAACATATACACAACACCACATACATGTGTGTATAACAAGCATGTTCCACATCTCTTCAGATAAAACACAGACACACACACACACACACACATTCTGACCACTCACACACACTTTGGAATGAATTTGTAAAGACACAATAGTGCATCAACATTTTAGCATAGTGCCTATGATAATGGTGCATCTGTATTTTTATCTCTATATTCTATCTCTATCAGCTTTAAAGCTGGTTGCTAACGTGATGCTAGATTAGCTAAGTAGCTAGCTAGCTAGCTAGACATTGGAATGGTTGGAAAAAGATAAACTGCGTTCATAATCTTCACAAATTCCTAAAACAGTTATTAAATCATTACATTATATTTCAAATAGAATAAGATAAACTAAATAACTTAAAGCAAAAAAAAAAAAAAAAAAAAAAAACAGCTTGGATAATGAGTATATTAAGTAATAAGCTACATGATTAGATGTGGAATAATTGCTCATTTGGTTAAACAGCTCCTTTGCAGCTGAATAAACTAATCGCAGATTATATAAAACTATTAAACGCACTCTTTCTGTAGCCTTGAGACGTACCGGTTGTAAACACAGCTCTCTCCCCGACTGCAGCGCCTCCTGCCCCGGTTACACCGCCGAGCCACAGCCGCTAATGCTAATGCTGACGCTAATGCTAATGCTAATGCTAACTAGCTCTGTTCCTGCCGAGGTAAATTACTCTTATCTCTCTTTTCTCTGCCTGCGGTTATATAATTACTAAACCCATTACGGAAGAAAAATATTCAAAAATGTTGCCATGTTCATCCAAAACTACAGAAACTCAAGACATCACCGTAAAAGAGTAACACAGTATCATCTTGCAGCTTGTTTTGGTTACATGACGTCCGGCGGCCATAACAGAAACCTCAGGGTTACGTAACGTTACGTCGCCTAGAACGGACGTAAATGCGTCATCACGCACGACCAGACGTCGTCTCGCGCGTCACGCTCAGGCATCAGCTCTAAAAACCAGATCAAATAAACCTTTTTTTTTTTAAAACTTTGTGTCGCACTTTAAGCCTAAACATTTATCAAACCTTTAAAAAAAAGAATATTTTGTTTAATTTTGTCATAGCGCTATTATCGAAATATTCCATCTCTGTTAGTTTAATTGTTACTGATTAACATTTAATTATAACGAATCAGTGGTATTTTCCCCTAAAAGATAAAATCATTTCAATCACCTCAATACTGAACATCTCTAATATCTAAACATGCAGAGGAATAACAAAGAAGTGTGTTAAATACGTTCCAAAGCACATTATTTTATTTGCAATGCAGAAAAAAAAAAATAAAAATAAAAGTTTCCTCAAAAAAAAAAAAAAAAATCATTCTGATCTAAAAGGTGATCAGCTAAGGATTAATTATATATTTTTTAATGTAATACAAGAAATGGCTACAGGATTAATAAGAAACAATTTTAGTACTGTTATTGCATGAATAAAGAACATTTCTGAAACACTTTTTCCATGTTTAAACAGCCGGTGTGCAGAAGAAGAGACGTCCCTGGTGACAGTAACTACAGAGCAGGATTTTAGGGGCGAGATGCTTTTCTCAGAAACAAACCCCCCCCCCCCCCCCCCCCCCCCCCCCCCCCCCCCCCCCCCCCCCCCCCACACACACACACACACATACATACACACACAAGCTGGTGTTGATCCAATAAAATCCATTTAATAATGCATCAGAGAGGGACGAGACGGATCAGAGAGGGTTTATAAAAGAACAGGAAGCGGAATAAGGAGAAGAATTATACATGGTTATATTGGAGTCCTACATTATTCAGGTCATGACACTGATCTCTAACCTTCTGCTCCTGCAGGAGTGTGTGGGAGTTAATCTCCATCGTCTGTTTGGGGAAAATCACGTTACCCCACACACACACACTGGACACTAAACCTCGCCCAACATGTCGAATTAGGTCCGTTTTTTCCCCCCAAGCAGACTGTAAACACTACAAAGACCATAATGCACTGGGGCACAGGGAACATGGCGTAAGGCAGTGCTGCTCGCTCCCACTGACAGGGCTGCGGGAATAAAGAGCAGTGACGTGACACTGCACTCATCTGTGTATCTGTGTATCGGTAAATAACAACGAAACGTAAAAGCCGAAGGAGGGGTCAGGGTCAGGGTCGGGGTCAGGGTGGGAGGGTTAGAGGGTAGAGCATAGCCAAGTGACACACAGTAGTTCCCATGGTAACTGTGCTAGAGAGGATGGTGGGTGACGGCCCTCAGAGCTCCCCGGACTCTCTGTCTCCGGACCGACGAGACTCCGCCCTCCCGTTAAGACGGTCCCGTGATGACCTGAAACACACACACACACACACACACACGATATTATTGCTGTGTCCACGTTGTCTCTATAGTGCAGTGCATCCACCCGTGTGTGTGCACGCTCAAGTGTACCTGTGCGAGTGTGCGTGTACCTGTGCGAGTGTGCGTGTACCTGTGCGAGAGCGTGTACCTGTGCGAGTGTTCTGTGCGAGAGCGTGTACCTGTGCGAGAGCGTGTACCTGTGCGAGAGCGTGTACCTGTGCGAGAGCGTGTACCTGTGCGAGAGCGTGTACCTGTGCGCGTGTTCTCTGCGAGAGTGCGAGGGAGATCTGGAGCGTGATCGGTGTCTCCGGCGTCTCTCTCTGTCTCTGGACCGAGATCTTGACCTGCGTCTCTCCCTGGAGGACGAGCGAGATCTCCGCCGTCTCCTCTCTCTCTCACGCTCGCGATCACGAGAACGAGACCTACACACACACACACACACACAAAACGGTAAATAACGAGCCTTTAAGAAGTTCTCTTTTCTCAAGATAAACAGAACTCAGATTCTCTTTATACACGTGTAAATAGCACAAAGATTAAAATCAGAAGTGTGTGTGTGTGTGTGTGTGTGTGTGTGTGTGTGTGTGTGTGTGTGTGTGTGTGTGTGTGTGTGTGTGTGTGTGTCACCTCCTGCGCTCCCGGCTGCGTGATCTGGTCCTGCAAATATACATATATATTTATAAAATAAATAAATCTGTTACACTTGGTAAGAGTACTTATTGCCCTTGTGGCAATTTTACACACACAGACACACACACACACACACACACACACACACACCTTACACGTTATAGCAATTTACAAAACAAAGATTACAAAACGTGTAAAGAAGGTGACGGGTGATCGCATAACAAGGGAGACAGGTGAATATACAGTAATTGTATAATAATAATAATAATAATAATAATAATAACAACGACAGGTCTAACCTTGGCAGCGACCTCAGCGCTGATCTCCTCCTGCGTTTCGGCGAGGCGCTTCTTGGCCAGCTCGGTTCTGCGGTCGCAGTCGGCGATGAACGACTCCAGATGATCCACGGCCTGAACGCAGAGCGAACGTACACATCACAACACAGTCGTTACACAGCTGATCTCATTCATACAGCAAACACAGCGCAGAGCACTCACGTCCAGCTCGAAGAACAGATCTCTCTCTTTAGACGCAATCTCGTAGTCGGCCCTCAGAGCCAGGTCATGGATCTTGGAGCACTCGCCCAGGTCCATACGCTACAGAGCGAGAGAGAACGAGAGAGAGCACGAGAAAGCGCGAGAGAATGAGAGAGAGAGAGAGAACGAGAGACAGAGAACGAGAGCGAGGGAGCGAGAGAGAACGAGAGAGAGCAAGCGAGAGCAAGAGTGAGAGAGAGAGAGAGCGAGAGATGACAGGAAGAAGCTCAGTGTTAGTGTGTTATTCCCTCCAGAGGAGCTCATATTACGTGATATCTGGGTGCCAATACTTGTGGCATGTACTCACCGTGCCAGACAGGATGTCATGTGGACAGCAGTTCAGCAGGTGAGACTTACACACTCGCTCGTCCGTGAACTTCACCCGCTGCCGAGACTCGTCTCCTGCAACAGCAACACACATACGCTATGAGCGAAAACACACACACACACACACCTGAACACGCCTCTCACACACTCACACCATCACACACTGCTAAACCTGGGGGGGGAGGGGCGGGGCCTCACAGCAGAGGGGATGATGGGAATTTACAGCTCAGTAAACGGGGCATGATTTTCAGAATGAACGTCTTCACAGAGAGCCCTCGATGAGATACGGCTCTAAAATATATATATTTATCTGAAGTCAGGACAGCCTAATCATGGACCTGAGCTACACACACACACACACACACACAGGCAGAGTGGTGTGTTTAACTTGGGGCAGTGGATGTGTATTGTTTATGTATAACATTCCCTCTGGGCTCAAAATGGCAAACAGTGATATTTAACACACACAACATCGTTACCACGGACGCTTTAAAACACTAAGCGTGTGTAGAGGAACGTGTGGAAATAAAACCTGTCCTGTTCAGAAAGCCGTATTAGAACAGCACACGTGCGCGCGCACACACACGTAGCTTTAGTACGCTTTAAAGCTACATCCACTAGAGGGCAGGCTGGAGCTGGCCGACAGGTTTCCATGGCGACAAGTAAAAACGTTGTACGAATTAATGCCAGACACACCGATGAACTCTGACGTTCAAAAATAATTACTAATAAAAAAAATAAAATAATCTGGAAAAATAAGACGTAAACGGAGTATGCGAAATAAGTTTTTAACTATGATCACTAGCTAATATTTTTAATAAAGACAGTAACCTAATGTTTTATGTTGTCGATATTTACGTTTTTAGGTGCGCACACACACACACAGGAGATGTTCGTGATGAACTCGTTGTGCGTGTTAAACATCGAAACGTGTTGCACAGATGATTATCAGCTTCCACTCCTTCAGTGAATAACAACATGGTGAGGGAAGAAAAGAAAAAAGAAAAAAAGAAAATACACAAAACCAAATCAAACATGAAAAATAAGAGCATGAACTCAGAGTAAAGTGTTAGTTTTATACACACTGCGAGCTCTCTCTCGCTCTTTCTCTCTCTCTTTCTCTCTCTCTCTCTCTCTCTCTCTCCCATACTGTACCCGCCTGGAGCTCCAGCCCTTCGGTGGCCTTATTAAAGATTAAAAAGCTTTTCTTGACCAAACCTGCAATGAGGAAGTTGGGAATCATACACAAGAGTCAAAGTGCAGAGCGTCGGCGCAGGATTGCCTTGTTTTCTTTCTTTCTTTTTTTTTTTTTTTTTATTTTAAAAAAATGTAGTCCTTGTCAGTCAGCGTACTAGGCAGCGCAAACGGCGGCGGCGCACGTTAAAGCCCGCCTGCTCTTTTTTCTTTTTTTAAAAAAAATATTTCTCTTTACTGTGGCTGACAGAATAAGTTGTGGAAAAGCAAATATCATTGACTACCATTGCTGTGTGATTATAATTGGATCATAACAGCGTTAAAAATCATGTGTGACTCACGGCTCGATGAACATGAGGCTTTTCTGCAACTCCCGTGCAGATTGATGTAGGCTGGCAAAGATACACTGAACCTTAATGAATAGAATAAAGGGGCCACAATTGTTCAGTCTGCAGGAAACATGAATTCAGCTCAGCATTCTCTCTCTCACACACACACACACACACACACACACACACAACACAACACACAGATACACACGCCACACACACACACACTCTCTCTCTTTGCGGCAGTGGAGGCCCTTAGCTCGACTCACACTTCACAATTTAACTCGCTCCCATTGGCCAAAGATCATCATCATCATCATCATCATCATCACTTCCTAAAGCACGATTTCCTCCGAAATGCCATTTAACGGTTATAAAAACAGCGTGATTAAAATCTCTTTTAAAAAAGTGCGCATGCTGCTACGGCTCTCGCCTAAAATCCACCAATAGGATGACGGCAAACTCGCGGGACAGCTACAGACACGGCAGCGGCGATGGAGAAACGCAAAAACGAAACGTGCTAATGGAGAGGAAAAAACTCTTCGTTACAAGCTCACTGTCAAGAGCGTGTGTGTGTGTGTGTGTGTGTGTGTTTGTGCGCGTGAGACTGTTTTCTGCATGAGCTGAACATCCAGATCACGCTGATTGATGACGTAAGCAGGTCTATCGTTAGAGGATCTTCGTCGCACTGGACGACACTTACTTACTGGATCTCGTACAGCGTGACGAGTAATAATCGTAAAACGGCGCTGAAATCGCACTGAGTAAAAACGGATTACGTCGTTCTTTACTGGATCGTGTAGCTACCAAGTAACTGAGGCGCATATCGGAGTCTCACAGACTCGCTGATGCGTTTCCTGTCTTTGTACGACACGCTGTTACCTGTAAACATCGTGTGTAGAAAGGTTGCAGCTACATCACGTCAGACTTTAGGCCAGTGGGTGTGGCCTAAAGTCTGATGATGGAGTTATACGTGAGAAGTGATTTGGATATTTTTTTTTTTTTTTGGATCTGACTCATTACTAATTTTATTTAATTAGTAAGAACAAATGACGTAACTGAAACGAGTGAATTATTGATAAACCGGAGGCTTACGTTAGCTTCAGATGAAGATCAAGACATCTTTGGCTGATTCAGATATTACTCGCAATTCCTGTTTTTAACCGGCTAAAGCTACGTTCACACATACAGCGACAAAGCGAACGTTCAATTTCAATTTCTACGTGGGCGTGTCCAGCGACGCGACAAAGCTGAGAAAAAGCTGCATTCACGCCATGTCGTAATTACCGTGATTACGAGATTCCGACTCGTAAAAAGCGCTCACGCCCTTGTAGAATTTTCTGAGAGGTCAGACTTCACTCTGCTGCAACGTCGTACAGAAACACTCAAAATGGCGGCGGCTTCAGCTGCAAAACGTAGCTAAGTAGCTACTCGTAATATTTGTGTAATAATTTTTATAATTGTAATAAAGTATTTGTGTCTTAAGAACGCAAGATTAATCTGAAAGTGAACAAAACGATACAGTTTAATGTAGCTAGCACAGACGGTTACTTCTTGTATTGTGGTAATGTTTAATTTTTCATACAGCTAATACTGTTATTTTATTATTGTTTGTTTAGATTCGCAACAACACGTTACCAACACCTGCGTTAATAATAAACAACGTTATTGTTACCTGATTCGCTTTGGGTTCGTCAATATTTAGCAACAGAATAAAAACGTGATTTCATGTTGTAATTTAATCAAGTATTTTGCAATCGTTAACATCATCTCACACGGATTCATTCTAGCGTCTGAACAAAGCGGAATTCTGAATCTGAGGACATGAACAACTCCGAGTAAAACATCCGGGTTGTGATCTAGTAATTACGGTAATTACGTGAACGCAGTTTAACTTTATGCAAATTTGGAGCGACTTGGTGCAGCGACTACCAATGGGAGTGAAGACAGTAAGAGAGCGAACGTGATACGTAGCTTTAACGTTTTAAAGCGTGTTAAAGGTGTTGGCTTTGTGTTTTCGTTCTCCCCCAGCAATGTGTAATTTCAGCGGCAAGAAAACTGATTGGTTGTCAAAAGTGGAACGCTAGCTGCTCCACCCACTGGTAAATGTTACCATGGCAACCAGTAGTAGGAACGCCTACTGCCGACTTGCAGCGATAAACTCGCTGTGCATGTGAACGTAGCTTAAATCTTATTAATTAATAAGTGTTTTTAAGAAAATATAAGATTTAAATCACCTCCAAAATCTTTACTGTCATTTAATATTAATCATTATCCTGAATTCTGTACGCTTCCAGATTATTTACTTAATGTTTCCGATATATCATTACTTTCTATACAAAGTGCCAACTTAAATAAAAATATACACATTTAAATAAAAAGATACAAAATTAAATAGGAAGTAAACAATATACTTCAGTGAACTCCTTACTAGATTACTGAAGACAGATTTTGTTTTTTAAATTTGGTACATATTAAAAAATATGGCTATATTTTGTTGAAAATTCAATTTTCTGAATGTTAAATAATTTTATAAAGATTTTTTCAGATATATTTAAAAAAATAAATAAATAAATTTCCACTCATAGCATCATTACTAAACATGTACAATCCATTAACTTTAGATTTTTTTCCACATTCTGACATGAAATCTCATGTTTAAAAAAACCGTGTAAACAGTCAATTTAAAAAAAAAACTATACAGTAAAGAGTTAACTTTGTTTAATTGTTTTATGGCCGTTAAATGATCAGATAATGCTAGCAGGTTTGCTAAGGCCATTGTTCGCAGTTAGCTTAGCATAGGCGCGACTCTGAGTCTTCATTTGACAGGATTTTTACTTTTTTTTTTATTATTCTTGTGAAGCAAAACCACTTCTAGTACTTCAAATGGACAAAACTGTGGCATTTCACACCATTTTTATTAAAAAAAAAAAAAAGAAAGATATATCTAAGAAATTATCAGAGGAAAAACTTGAGCTAAAGAAAACGGTGATCTCGCGCATCATAAAAAAAAACCGCGTAATATAATATCGCGAGATCTCATTATATTCGGGGGGGCGGAGGGGGCGAAACGAGATTACCGCTAACTATACAGCTGTAATGTTATCAAACGCTAATATCTAAACATACAGTTCACTGATTAAAAAAAATATATATATACACATTTTAAATATAAATATATATGAGTATAAACAGCAAATGCTAATATGGTAACGTTATAAAGTTTGTGTAATTGTGCCGAGTTATCCGTGAAGTAGGCCCAAGTCTACGCGATTAGCTTAGCATTAGCATGCTAAATAAACAGCTTGTGGCTCGGATGAATACAGTGTTTGGGATGTAACCGTTAAATGGCCGCATTTCGAGAGGAAGGTCGTGAAATGCATATAAAAGACATTAAACACGGAACCATAATGAGCGGGTTTCGCCTCTTTCCAGCCTCTCAGAGTGCTAGTGCTAATGCTAATGCTAGCTGGTTACTCACCGTCCCTCGCTGTTCCCATTAACTGGTCGAGCAGAGCTCTCATTTGAGCCTGAGCCGACATCTTTCTGCCGATTAAACTACCACGCGCGGTACTTTCTCCTTTATAACATAAAGCATATAAACTGTAAAAAAAGCAATAATCCTATATTTAAACAACAGTCTGCTATTAAAAGAAGAGGAGGAGGGTTTAAACTTATAATAATTATTATTATTATTATTATTATTATTATGGCCCCTTCGACACCACCGCCGTCTCTTCCTCTAGCGGACGCACTAGTGACGTCACGCCCACGCACAGCCAGTGAGAACGCGCCACGTCATCTTAAAGCAGCATGTTGCCGAAAGCGAGTCACGTGACTCTGTGTATTTTTAGTAAACAGTTCATTTCAATGAGTTTTTTTTTATTTTTATTTAAAAGTAGACCGATTTTCATAATTTTAATGAATTTAAATAAAAGTTGATTGAAGTCTCATACACAATATAGGCAATATTTTTAATGCAATAAACACATCTCTTTTTTTATCTTTTTGTTGTAGTTAATGTAGTGAAAAGAGAGACAAAATCCACATTTATATTTATGTATTTATATTTATACTTATTGAACACGTCACAGATTTACTTCCCCTCCGAATGACCACTGATGTACGAGATCAGGGGTGTTTCTCAGAACTCGGAAATTTCCAAAGTTAGATGGCTGAAGGATTTAATTCATTTGCAATTACAGCACCATGATGATGAAAAAATCCCTGTCCAACGATCCCTTTTTGCATAAACAGATGCTATTCACCCCTCACACGTATCCCATCTGGAGTAACAAGGACTTGTTATATAAAAACAAACCTCTTTTCTTTGACTGTTGGTTTAGAAATGATATTCTATTTATAGCTCAACCTTTCAATCAAAACGGATCAATCTTTAAGAATAAGGATGATGTGCAGAGTTGCAGCAACTATAGGGGGATAAAGTTGATGAGCTGTACAATGAAGCTATGGGAAAGAGTAGTGGAAGCAAGGTTAAGGAAGGTAGTGGAGATTTGTGAGCAGAAGTATGGCTTCATGCCCAGAAAGAGCACAACAGATGCAATTTTTGCTCTGAGAATTTTGATGGAGAAGTATAGGCTCTGAGCCCCTTCCTGATTGCTATGGTGATGGACCAGTTGTCAGAGGAGGTCAGACAGGAGTCTCCTTACACAATGATGTTTGCGGATGACATTGTGATCTGTAGTGAGAGCAGGGAGCAGGTGGAGGAAAACCTGGAGAGGTGGAGGTTTGCGCTGGAGAGAAGAGGAATGAAAGTCAGTCGTAGTAAGACTGAGTACATGTGTGTGAATGAAAG
>CM040975.1:32119961-32132366 GCA_022985145.1 Pangasius djambal | reverse complement strand
GTGGGAGGCACATATGCAAACTGTTGTAATTCCTACACTGTTCACCTGATTTGGATGTAAATACCCTCAAATTAAAGCTGACAGTCTGCAGTTAAAGCACATCTTGTTCGTTTCATTTGAAATCCATTGTGGTGGTGTATAGAGCCAAAAATGTTAGAATTGTGTCGATGTCCCAATATTTATGGACCTGACTGTATGTGTTTGTTGAACAGCTCATTCCAGATTTATTCCCCCTTTGCTGTTATAATAAGCTCCACTCATTTGCGGCATTTGGCAGATGCCCTTATCCAGAGCGACTTACATTTATCTCATTTATACAAATAAGCAGCTGCTCAAGGGCCCAGTGGAGGCAGATTGTTGGGATTTAAACTCATGACCTTCCGATCAGTAGTCTAATGTCTTAACCACTAAGCCCACCACTGCCACTCCTCTGGGAAGACTTTCCAGTGAAGGGAAATTGAAATGCTACAGCTCACAAAGACATTCTATACAATTATGTGCTTCACTGCTTCTGGAAACAGTTTGGGGAAGAACCAGATATGGCCATATAGTGTACCTAGTACATTCATTCACTGTAAAATATACAACATAAATTTTCACTAGTCTCTACAAACCCAATCCATATTTCCCATGACTCCCCATGAGCCAAAAACATGATGTGACCATTTCTTTCTTACATTACGACTAATTTACCACTAATCTAATTTGGACATGGCCACACTGTCAAATATTTGGAGAGTTTTTGAGCCTAGACAGTGTTATTCTTTGAGTTACGTCACATTCAAGCTGTCCGGATTGTGCTGAATCTCCTCACTGCCCCCATTTATCTCTCTCGCTTCGCATATCACTAATACTTTCTCTGACCCCAAATTCCACACCCATCTGGTCTTTATTTATCCCCAAATCCCCCCTGCTCTGTTCAGCTCTCTCTCTCTCTCTCACTCCTCTTTAGTAGATACAGATGTGGGATGTTTATTAAAGTTAGGCAACAGGAAATTCCCAGAATCTTTGGGGGCCCTGAGCTGGAGCACGAAGAAAAGTGTGCAGAATATTTAGGGGTAAAAAGTGTCCAACTACAACATACTGTACTGAACACCAACTCAAGACAGACAGCCAGCCAGCCAGAGACAGAGAGAAGGGGCGTTGCATTCTTTACTGTGTCTGTTTTCCTCTCAGGAAACGCATCCTGTTGCTGGATGTTAACATGTTTGTCACAGAGACAGAGAGAGAGAGAGAGAGAGAGAGAGACTTGGTGACAGATAAACTGAGGTACATTCATATTTCAAGTGACAGAACAGGAAAGAGAGAGAGAGAGAGAGAGAGAGAGAGAGAGAGAGAGACTGTCTGGGAAACAGAGAGGAAAAGAAAAAAAACGCCCCCAACCCCTCCGGCAAGCCCCAACACACAGCTGTACAAGCACGGAGAGAGAGATGTGAACACAGAGAGAAAGATCTGAGCAAGGAGAGAAAGATCTGAACAAGGAGAGAAAGATCTGAGCACGGAGAGAGGTTTTAACAAACAAACCAGAGACAGAGAACTGAACACAGAGAGAGAGACTTGAACACGGAGAAAGAGAGGGAGAGAGAGATCTGAACACGGATAGAGAGAACCGAACACGGAGAGAGCGAGCGCGAGAGAGATCTGATCACGGAAAGCAATCAATAGTTGTGCATAAATGGAGTTAAAGAGAATCTGGGAGTGGAGGTTTTAAACTGGAGACAGAAGTGTGTGCTTGTGTATTTGTGTGTGTGATGGCCGTGGAGCTGGTCGGGACGAGCGTGAGTGTGTGTGAAGTCCCGGAGAGCGAGGAGGAAGGCTGAGGATTCCAGAAACTTCTAAACCAGCCCGAATCACAGACACACACTCTAATCATAATGAGCGGAGATGTTCTCTAGCTGAGCTCTTTTACAGCGTACGAGTCTCCGTTTCTATTTCGCGCACGTGTGTGTGTGTGTGTGTGTTGGAGCGCATGGCCGCGGGCAGGCTGGTGCTGGTGGCCGTTGCCGTGGCGCTGGTGTCGCTAGTGCTGAACGTGGTGGCGGCACTGGGCTCGGGCTGGGCTCTGCAGGCGCTGGAGGACGGCCGCAAGCGCAGCGTGGGACTCTGGAAAGTGTGTACACATGATACAGATACACACACGCCGCCACACAGTCTCGCCACCACCGCACCGTGCCAGACCCTCGGCTGGGGAGCCGACCTCGCGGGATACCAGGAGTCACGTAACACCGTCAAACGTGAGTGTGTGGTGTGTGTTTGTGCATTAACAGTATTAACTAAACCCATGATCGTGTGACAGTTCAACATTCCAAAAGCATTTCTTTCCCGCTAATGTAGTCGAACAGCTGAGAGTCTGAAGTTTGCTTTTGTTTTTAAGCTTTGTTAAAGCCTTGGAGCTACGATGCTAATGGTGCTAACAAATAATGGAAGCATATAACCTCCAGTTTAGCAAGGTGTACTAAATGTGCAACATCCCAAAGTCACAGTGATTAAAAAGAGCTGGAGCTCCATCCTGAATCGCTTTCTTCCTCAGCACAGAGTGTGGTGTCACTGCACACCAGCGTTACACTCAGGTAGGGGGTGTGGCCTAAAGTCTGAAGAGAAACAACTACTGACCCTAAAGTCAGTCCAAAGGAGCATGTTTCACACACAAAAGACTGCTTTATTTTATACATTTGAGAACAATGTGTATATTTTATTTTTGACTAACTTTTCCCTTTAACTCACACATGATGATGTTCTTCCATAACTAGAAGTAACTAGAAAGTGTTCTTTAATAACTAAAAATCCAAAGCAGTGTGTGTGTGTGTGTGTGTGTACTGACTTTAGCACAGTGTCAGTACTCTTTATTCTCCAGTCAGTGCACTATAGTTACACTGTTTCTTACACTGTATTAAATAAAATAAATTGTGATATGTAAATTAGTGTTAACACAATAAACAGAGGTTTACTGAGCACCTGTCATCAGTAGGGAACCAGGCCTCCCTCCAGCGGCATGCATTTAGGACCGAGTTGAATCCAAAGGTTTAATAAATATATACGCTAGAAAGTTCCTCGTATTCAGTCGGGTTACGCTGGTAAATTTGAGCTCCACAATAAATTTGGACCTCTGAGGTTGCAACATTTTTGCTGAGCAGAAGTGTCCAAGACGGTGGTTTTACAAAAGCAACTAGACAACCGCCTTTAAACACAAACACTCACCTTTAAAACCTCAACAAAGTCAGGGATAGAAAATGCGGACTGAAGAAGGAAATAGCGCTGTTTTTCACTGCTGTCAAATGTAATATGACGTAACATACAACACAAGATATGTCACATATTTAGAGCAAAAAGTACGTATATATAATCGTCTGCCAAATATGTTTGCAAATATGAAATAGGAGTTATAAAGAGATTCTTATTTTAGTACATTAATTTTTTCGAAAGAACTGATGAATATAGGTGAATGTCCTGTTTCACTACAGCTCACAAGCTCATTCACATCATCACACGGTTTAACATTATAATATAAATTATTAATTCAGTGATCAGCTTTTTATTTTTTACACTATGAAACTTCTTAAACTAAACAATGCAGTCACAGTATTTTTAAGAATGGATATATTGATTCTTAACTGCTCCAGTAACGACTATTTCTATATTCCTCACAAATATAGAAGTGTAAGAAGAAAAATATAAGCTACGTTGGAAATGAAATCTTTCTGAATCTCCTGACTGATTTTCTGCAATGTTTGTGACGTCATTTAATTCATTCAAATGCTACACAGCTAACAGCCTTAATTTCCACTCTCCTCTATGTACGTAATACACTGTGTGTTACAGAAAAACACTGAGTGACAGGGTGGTGTGATGAAGCAGAATTACTGGTATCACCAAGAAGTTGATTATTTTCTTATAACAGCACGTCCCCACGTGTGTTATACCTCTTTTTCCACTGCAACTTCCCAACAAAGATGAAGTCCTGAAGATGTCGGAAAACTTAAAAGTTACAGCTTTTTACCTCTGACTGTTACAAAGCTTTGACACTGGAGACTCCTTCCATAGATGTTAAAGAAACGTCTCTTTAGAGAAAACTTCACCACATCAACAATCCGTTTATGTGGAGCGTCTGCTGTATACATCCTGTGAATGAGCTGTTGATATAGAAACGATAACGTATTAGAACGAGTGCATTAATATAAACCTGTGATTTGCAGCTCCACTACTGTCAGAGCTGCTGTTGATTAGAAAACTAATCAACACCTTCTGACCAATCACAATCCAGAATTCAACAGCACTGTGGTGTAATGTTTCATTAGGTGCTCAGAGGGACAGTCTTTATCTCAGGAGCATGCTAATGATGAACCAAACACACTGCTTACTTCAGTCACCCAATAGCACACACCATCACCCAGAAGTCTACACTGCTACTCCATCACTGTAAAAGCAGTGACACAGGACTGTGTGTGTGTGTGTGTGTGCACTCAGGAGTGTGTTGACTCAGAGGTCTGGTGTAAAGATGGAGGACACACTCCTGGTACATCCATGTGTCCATCCAAATTTAGACACGGGAAGAGGAAGGATAGAGCAGAGGATTGTGGGTGACAGGAAGTGATGCTCACATGGTACAGCTGTGTGTGGGAGGTCACATCTGTCTTGGGATCCGCTCACACACACACACACACACCTACACACACATGACTCAGGACACCGCAGGATCCTGTGACTCAGATCCTTTATACATGCATGGACACACACACACACACACACACACACACACACACACACACACCAAATGCCACAACTCAATTCTTCACCTTTTTTTTTTTTTTTTTTAAAGCAAATAATTAAATCACTTTGTGAGGACCAGATGAACGTCCCATTAATTTCCAAATCCTCCTGCATTATTACGAGGAAATTTGATCCTCACAAGAAAATAAGACCTGCTCAAAATCCTGAAATATTTTAATGGCTAGAAGTCTGATCTCATTATGTCGAATCTATTAGACTATTTCTGATCATGAGTGAGTTTTAACTTATTTAGTTCCAGCATTCCATTTGTGCAAAATACAATACTTTTTCACACTGCAAACACTGACATCTTAGCAAGTAAAAATATCTTGAATATAGTCAAAATTATTATATCTAGTATGTTAACAATAGTGCAGCTACAAATCACAGGTTTATATTAATGCGCTCATTCTACTACGTTATCGTTTCTATAGCAACAGCTCATTCACAGGGACTTGTACAGCAGACGCTCCACATAAACGGATTGTTGATGTTGCGAAGTTTTCTGTAAAGAGATGTTTATGTAACATTTATGGAAGGAGTCTCCAGTGTCAGCACTTTGAAACAGTCAGAGATAAAGCTGTAACTTTAAGTTTACACTTTGCTGTTTTTCAGTAACCTGAAAAGCTGTGTTTATTTTGTCTTATTAACTTCAAGAAAGAGAATAAGGAGAGGCCGGTGAGGGAACGACTGTTTATAGCTGCTATGCGAGCTATGAGCTATGAGAACAGGAACTAACTTGTTACGAGGATGTTCCATAACGTTAAATGTACCTACAAAAAGATAAAGAGAATGATGTATCATTCACTAATAAATAAAAAGATGTAATTGTTGCTAAACTGCTGTGGTATAAGTGGAATAAAACACTTGGAGATGTGCTGTTATAGGAAAACAATCAACTTCAGGGTGGAAACTGTAATCCATATCATCACCCCCCACCCCCACCCCCCGTCACTTGGTATTTATCTAACATTTAACAGCAGCACACAGTGTTTAATCAGTTCTTATGTAAATAATAAACTCCACTCAGGTGTATATCGTAGGAATTTAATTTGCCTTCCACACTTTGTTTGTATTTAATGCTCTCTGTTTCTGGTCTCAGTTCAGTTCGACATGATGCGAGCGTGTAACCTGATGGCGACGGTGGCTCTCACCGTGGGTCAGCTCATCTTCCTGCTGGGGATTCTGAAGATAAACTGCATTACCCAGGATTCTCCTTGGTGGGAGGAGGCCATCGCTGCCCTGTTTCAGCTGGCCAGTGAGTACACACACTGATCAAAAAAATAACTGTGCTTCATCATAACCTCACCCCCTTCCTCTCCCCTGAGTCCCCTCAGATATCTCAAAGACTGTTCTATTACTTTATCATGAGTCGACGTCATTGTACAACCTACCCACAATGCATTGCTCCAGTCTGACACAGTTACCTTTTCATAATGGTTGGAACTGTTTCAAGCGATATTTGATATATTCTGTGTTCACTACGTGACTTTACATAATTAGCAAGCTAGCTAGAAATCACTCCAAAACCGGTGAGTTAGCGTGCTAGCTAGTTGGAAAGGAAAGTGAGAATTGTTTCCTACCTCCACTTCTCAGTTTTTACAGTTGAAGCATGATACTATCATCTACGTTGGCTTTTTCCAGCTTAGCTAGCGAATTTAATTGACACAGAAGCATAAAATGAGCATATAATGTGAATTTCCTCCTCAAATATTGATGATGTAACATAGCAAGCTAGCATGACTGAGTGCTATTATTTTTATTTTTGCTTTAGTGATCAGTTGGAGCTGCAGGAACTTCTTTAATGCTGATGTGTTTATATTTAGTGAAATGTGCTCAGATATTCATTGCTCAAAGAATTTTTATTTATTTAAGGTGAAATCTTTTCATTACTAGCTATGCTAAGCATTGCCATGGTTACCAAGTGAGAGACTCAATGGTTGTTCACCTGCTGTGCAAAAAAAAAAAAAAAAAAAAAAAAAAAAAAAAAAAAAAAAAAAGCGATGCTGACTGGGAATTTTCACTTTACATATAGCAAGCTTCAAGAGATTTAACACCAGCTAGGTTAAAAGAGACAAATCTGGCACTCATCTCAAACAGTACCTCCTAATCTCAACCACACACACTAAAATCCTCACACACTCACACGCTAGTCTCAGCTCAGGACAGAAGACCCGCAATAGCGGCTGATCTCATGCTTTGAGGATCTATAAGAATTCGAGAGCAGGAAGCTCTCTCTCTCTCTAACACACACCCCTCAGACAGGAAGTGGATAGAGAGGAAGCGATCACTGCAGGAGATGAGCTCAAGGTCACCACATCAAACCTAGCATTCTTCGAGAGACTTGTCACTTAAGCTAAAGAAATGAGAACAAGTGCGCAGTGCTAGTGCAGGGGTTAATTAAGATTCTGCTCGAACTCTACTTCAGAAGGTTGTGAGTTCAAATCTCAGGACTGCCAGGGAGCCTTTAATCAAAACTCTCAACTCCTCAATATAGATTCTGCCTCATTTGTAGAAAATGAAAATGAGCAAGTGAAAATATCCTAAATACAGTCGATTGTATTGACTGTATCGTATCAGAGATATATAAAAACATATGATTTTTAAACCAATTTCTAATTTAAAGCTTGAAACAATATACAATAGGACATATTGCATTGAATAAGTATTCATTTCTATTAAAACAAAACAAAATTCAAGCTTGAAATTATGAAAAATATCTAGAAATGGGTTTAATAATAATTTCATAATGAGAAGATTTAGATCAATGTAATTATATTCAACATGTGTTCGCTTTATATGACGTAAGTGTCTTCATGGATCATCTCTGACAGTAGTGGAGCTACAAATCATAGGTTTATATTAATGCACTCATTCTAATACGTTATCGTTTCTATATCGACAGTAACAGTCAGAGGTAAAGCTGTAACTTTTCTTATCTTCAGGACAGAGGAGTTTACGCTTTGTGTTTTCTTGGTAACAAGACGAGCTGCGTCTTATTAACTTCCAGAGAGAGAAACAAAGAGAGGCTAGTGTGGGAAAGACTGTTTATAGCTGCTATAATAATGTGTGTGTGTGTGTGTGTGTGTGTGTGTGTGTGTGTGTGTGTGTGTGTGTGTGTGTGTGTGTGTGTTATAAAAGACGCTGAATTGCGTGTTTACAGTTCTGTACCTGGAGCACTTCATTAATAGCCAAATCCTTTGTTGAGTTTTGTTGTTTATTGTGAGACTTTCAATAGAGTGGCAGTGTGTTGCTGCATTATTGTGTGTGTGTTTGTTATATTTAGCCATGGCGAGTGTGTGTTAGCGTCAGGCAGGCGCCAGGATATCCCTGTTCTGCTGAGGGAAATGCCTGCCACTACCTGTTATGTAAAAAACACAGCACAGAGGAAGGAGAGGACCGGAGACACACACACACACACACACACACACACACACACACACACACACACACACACACACACACACACACAAACAGAGTGCAGCCAGAAATGATTAGGACCTAACCTGTGTGTCTGTGTTTATGTTACATATTTGTGTGTGTTACTGTGTGTGTTAATGTGAGTGCATTTGTGTATCTCTGTTTCTTAAGATGAGAGTGTTAGTGTGACTGTGTGTGTTTCTGCATGTGTGAGTGAGTGTTAATCTGAGTATATGTGTGCATTAATATGAGTATGTGTATATATGTCAATGTTTGTGTGTGTGTGTGTGTGTGTGTTGGTTAGTATTTTCTGAGGGCCTTTTCGCTCAGACACCCTTTTTCAGTTCAGTCCACAGATTTTCTATGGGGTTCATGTCATGGCTTTGTGATGATCACTCCAATACTTTGTTGTCTTTAAGCCATTTTATTACAACTTTAGAGGTTTGTTTAGGATCACTGTCCTGCTGGAAGACCCAGTTACGACCACGTTTTAACCCTCTGCCTGATGTCTTGTGGTGTTGCTTCATGCTTCATTATTTCTAGAAAATCATCCTTACTCATGATGCAATCTACTTTCTGATGTCCTGTTTCCAGAAAAAAAAAAAAAAATGCACATGAAGCTGCCACTCCCATGCTTCACAGTTGGGATAGTGCTCTTCAGATTAAAAAGCCTCACCTTTTTCTCTCCATACATAGTGCTGATCATTATGGCCAAACAGTTCAATTTTTGTCCTCCAAAAGCTTAGGTCTTCATCCTGGTCACCTGCACACTTCAGTCTGGCTTTCTTTTCTTACACCGGTCTTGGAGTAGCAGATTTTTCCCTGTGTGACAGCCTTTCAGTCCATGGTGATGTAGGACTCTCTCAATAGTGGATGTACATACTTTGGTACCTGATGGCTCCAACTCCTTCACCAGTTCTTTTGTTGATGTCTTGGGGTTCAGCTGAAGCTTTTGGACCAAAGTTAATTTGTGCTTCTTCCTGAACAATGTGTGCTCCCAAGATTTTTATATTTGCATACAGTTTGCACAGAAGCTTGTGACACCTTCAGATGTTTAGAAATTGCTCCTAAGGAGGACTTGTGAAGGTCCATAGATTTTGTCCAAGGTCTTGCCTGAGCTGTTTGGATTTTCTAATGGTGTCAAGGGTAAAAGGGCTCTGGCTCTGAAGGTAGGCCCTTTTACTGCCACAGGTATGACAACACTCCCAATTATCTCTCAATTAAGACTGAGAATTTCAGAAGCTTCTAAAGGTCATTACATCAATGTCTGGAATCTTCCAGACTCTTTAAAGAGGCAGTCAGCTTGGTGTATGTAAACTTTTTTGACCCCCTGGAATGCTGATGTACGAAACTCAAGCTGTAATAAGTCTTTCTCTAATCGATTGTTTTAAAATGACCTCTGATATAAACAAAGTAGACGGCCTAACTGTCTTGCCAAAAGAAATGTAAGGTAACATGAAATGTGTGGAGCCTAGGTGTATGTAAACTTTTGGCCTCAACTGAATGTCAATGAAAGGTCTTAACAACGATTGCAAGACAAGTGTGTGTGTGTGTGTGTGTGTGTGTGTGTGTGTGTGTGTGTGTGTGTGTGAGAGAGAGAGAGCAGGAGACAGGCTGTAATGTAGATACGGATGCAAGAGGATGTTTAACCAAGACAAGACTACAAGGCTCCAAAACCTCAGTGTGTGTGTGTGTGTGTGTGTGTGTGTAGGGTGGGGTAACAGTAGCTCTGATTAACTGTCCTCCTTACTGTCTGTGTTTACAGAAAGTCGCAGCACACACACATCTAATAATAGCTAAATATAAGAGGGTGATATTCTTTAATAATCACTCTCATTTACTGTCTCTGTACGTGTGTCAGTTTATCTGGAATCCACTCACATTAACGAAACGAGACACATTCCTCAAACTCTCTGCTCTACGTGCAGCAGAAGCATGGATGAGCCAGACAATTATTAATGTGATAGCTTTTAGTGTTTTCACACTCAGAGACAAGTCTGAGCTCTGAACGCTGGCACTTTTCCAGCTTCTGTATTCTGTACACGTATGAACTATGGACTCAACGCCAACACCTACCTGAGTGCTAACCTGGGAGTGTGACATCAGCACGTGCATCTCCAACACACAGAAAGCCACTACATCTTACACTGCTGCTTATGCAATATTATACTCCGGGTGTTTATTGCTGAGGGGATGGAGTCTTTCATGTTTATCGCCAGTAAGAATTAGTTTTATTGTTGTTGATTTGTGGCTTATTATTTGTGTGAGATTATTTTCTGTAGTTTTAACCTACAGTTTGGGAATTGTAGATATGATATGAATAACAGTGTCATTAAATTTCCAATGTAGAAATTCAAACTAAAATGTCACCCCTTCCGGGAAGAGCAGGACAATGGTGCTTTCCCTGGAATTTCTCAGATCCGGATCATTATCTTTTGATGATAGGGTGAGGCCGCGCCTTTGTGAGAAGCCTAGGCCAATTCTAGCAAAAATGAATTTCCAAGCTCATCCAACTACTGGGAAAAATACCCAAAACAAAGGGGTGATACCAAAATATCAAAACATTTTGACAAAAACCCTGCTGAGGTCTGACTGAAAACGCTAAATGGAAGATTAATTTCAACTTCTACATCTTTTCTCGGAGGGGATTAGTTTTCCATGTGGAGGCGTGTAACGTAATTATCACTGGAGTATCTCTGGGATTTTAGACTGAATCTATCATGTCAGTAATTTTTTTTAACAGACTGTGAATGCAAGTGTCTGTAAAGATCACAGATGAGGTTATATATATCCCATCTGAGCTGACGTGTTGGTAAAGATTGCATCATATCCTGTGGGAAAAGAGGTTTTGTTCTTTTTCTTCAGTATAAAGACACTCCAGGAAGCACTCGCTGCTTTCTCTTTTCTCCAAAACCCAAAGATTTAAAATGCAGAACAATAAAATATAGATGATGGCCCTATCTTCCTTTCTGAGGGTTTTAGGTAAGTTACTGAGCTCCTAGCACAGGTACAGACTACAGACATGTTATGGTCATGTGACCTACTAATTGCGTCCACACCTCCTACAGCCAGTGCTTATAATAAAGTTAAAAACAAATCAGTGTGTATTAATCCTGTCCTGACTTAACAACTCAAAGCACAAATTCAGGCAGAAACGTCTTCAGAATAGTCTTAAAGACCTAATAAGCCCTCGATATCTCTGTGGAATGACCTAAAACACACACACACACACACACACACACACACACAGAACTGGAGGTCGTGAACAGCCTCTGCATGTTACTGAGAATTAGACACAAATTCAATGGAAAGGAAATGTGTGAGGAGGAACACACACACAGACTAGCCAGGAGTGTGTGTGTGTGTGTGTGTGTGTGTGTGTGTGTGTGTGTGTGTGTGTGTGTGTGTGTGTGTGTGTGTGCACATGTGTGTGTATGTTACTCAGGTTAGGTTGCATGGGAGGGGTGGAAGGAAGGAAGGATGAATGGAAGAGAGTGGAAGGAAACCGGTGAGATTACAGTACACCAAAAAAAGACAGAGAAACACACAGAGAGAGAGAAAGAGAAAGAGAGAGAGAGAGAGAGTGTGTGTGTGTGTGAGAAAGAGAGAGAGAGAGAGAGAGAGAGAGAGAGAGAAGCAGAGACATGTTTATATTGGAATAAACACACTGTGTAATGGGTGGTCACTGGGTTTCTGGGAACAGGGATTATTAATAACATACTTCCCTCTCACTGTGAGGAAGGGGGCGGGGTCAGTGACCTTACTGTAATGTCAATCAACAGCACTCAGCCAATCAGATTCTTTCTAACTGCTTCCCCTCAGACGAACGGTGGCGTGATTAAGAAAGCAGGACAAAAATAAGTTGGGTTATGAGAAACTTTGTGTTAGAGGGGAAGTTTTTATACAACCATGCTGAAATTTTACACACACACACACACACACACACACACACACAAACACACAAACACACACTAGATCAATAAAGAACAGAAGAGTAGAATAGACAGAACAAACCAGAAAATAATAGAAACCAACAGAAAAGTATAGTAAGTATAGTAAATGTAGCAATTAGATAGAATAGTAGTAGTAATAGATCAGATTAGATTAGACAGAACAGAAAATAACACAGTAGAAGAGACAGATACAGAATTACAAACACAGATGATAGAATAAAACAGATAATAGAACAGAATAAAATGTGTTTCTCTGATCTGACCT
>CM040975.1:32112917-32119861 GCA_022985145.1 Pangasius djambal | reverse complement strand
TCTCTCTCTCTCTCTTACTGTCTGTCTCTCTCTGACTGTCTGTCTCTCTCTCTCTGACTGTCTCTCTCTCTCTTACTGTCTGTCTCTCTCTCTTACTGTCTGTCTCTCTCTCTTACTGTCTGTCTCTCTCTTACTGTCTCTCTGACTGTCTCTCTCTCTCACTGTCTCTCTCTCTCTCTCTCTTACTGTCTGTCTCTCTCTGAATGTCTCTCTCTCTCTGACCGTCTGTCTCTCTCTTACTGTCTGTCTATCTCTGACTGTCTCTCTCTCTCTCTCTTTCTTAGTGACTGTCTCTCTCTTACTGTCTCTCTCAATCTCTCTCTAACTGTCTGTCTATTTCTGTCTCTCTGACTGTCTCTCTCTCTTACTGTCTGTCACTCTGACTATCTCTCCCTCTCTTACTGTCTGTCTATCTCTGACTCTTGCTCTCTCTCTCTTACTGTCTGTCGCTCCGACTGTCTCTCTCTCAATTCAATTCAATTCAATTCAAATGAGCTTTATTGGCATGACTGTGTAACATCACAATGTTGCCAAAGCAATAAATATATTATACAGACATACAGATAAATATAATCTAGGTATCTAAATAAATAAGTAAATAAATAAATAAGTAAATAAATGAATGAATAAATAAATAAATAAATGAATGAATATTCTCTCTCTCTCTTTTACTGTCTGTCTCTCTGACTGTCTCTCTCTCTCTTACTGTCTGTCTATCTCTGACTCTCTTTCTTACTGTCTCAGACTGTCTCTCTCTCTCTTACTGTCTGTCTATCTCTGACTCTCTCTTTCTTACTGTCTGTCTATCTCTGACTGTCTCTCTCTCTCTCTCTCTTATTGTCTGTCTATCTCTGACTGTCTCTCTCTCTTACTGTTTGTCACTCTATCTGTCTCTCTCTCTCTCTTACTGTTTGTCACTCTATCTGTCTCTCTCTCTCTCATACCTGATACCCTACACATCACCTCTATATAAACACACCCATGCTGTGTGTGTGTTACAGGTTTCGTGCTGGTGATTGGCCTGGTGTCGTTCTACAGGATTGGGCCGTACACACACCTGTCGTACTCCTGCTACACGAACATTGCTGCGTGTCTTTTGGCCACGCTGGCTGCCGCCATGCTCATCTGGAACATTCTGCACCGCCGTGAGGACTGCACGGGACCGCCTGTCATCGTCATCAGCCGCTCGCTCGCCATGAACTTCACACCAAGCATGGACAACGAATATGTGGAGTCGCCATGCTGACACACACACACACACACACACACACGGGGACTGTCTCCGTGCTGAGCGAGAGGACTTCAAAGACAATGTGGAGCTCTTGAGACAGAACCACACACACACACACACACACACACACATTCCAACGTCTCCCAATTTTTTTCTTCCTATTTCAACAAGAACAGGTTTTGAACTCTTTTTCAACAACTTCTGGCTTTACTGTTGCTAAATAAAGGCAGTCATAATATAAAATATACATTTTTAAAGATGTAAGACATATGAATAGCCAGCTAACTGAAGTAATATTTAATAACAGCAACAGCGCTGTTGAATTCTGGATTCTGATTGGTCAGAAGGCGTTGATTAATTTTCTATAACAGCAGCTCTGACAGTAGTGCAGCAGCATATCGTAGGTTTATATTCATGCGCTCAATCTAACACTTTATCGTTTCTATAGTAACAGCTCATTCACAGGGACGAGTACAGCGAACGCTCCACATAAACGGATTTAAAAAAAAAAAAAAAAAGAAGTCTTCTGTAAGGAAAAATGTGTTTATTTAACATTTATGGAAGGATTCTCAAGTGTCAGAGCTTTGTAATAGTCAGAGGTAAAGCTGTAACTTTAAGTTTTATGGCATCTCTTGCTATAACGTAAGTAAGTACAGGAACTAACTGTCATTTTAAACGGGTAAACACTATGAGGTGTTCTTTAACATATATATAAACCACACAGGTGCAGTACAAGAGGAATAAAACACTTAGGGACGTTCTGTTATATGAAAATAATCAACTTTGGGGTGGTAACAGTAACTCTGTTTTATCACGCTACACCATCACTCTGTATTTTACTATAACACACACACACACACACACACACACACACACACACACAGAGTGTTTATTACTTACATAACTTATGCAATGTATAATATTTATAAATTATAAAGATTTTGGATAATACAATTTCTTATCAGTGGACAATGTAGAACACAAAACACACAAATGTGGCCTTTTAGTATGAGAGGAGATTAAAACATATCAAGCACACACACACACACACACACACACACACACACACACACACACACACACACACACACACACAAATACTAGTATAGTGTACTGTGTGCGTGTCTATTATGTTCAGTAAATATAGACACTAATTCAGATTTAGAAAGGAATTTATAATTTGGTACCAAAAAGGTTTGTAAAGTCAGAGATGTGGTTTTTAACACTTCCTTGTCCACTGTAGGTGATCACTAGCAGAATGTAGATCTTTACAGAAGGTGAGTAATGTAGAGATAGAGAGGCGTCTCGTCACCCTTTCGGCTTATGGTACCTGTATTTAACTCTATAGAGGTGGGTTGAGTATATTATAGAATTTTAACCAAGATAATATCACATGTATACACCAGCACTCTATACAGCCAGTCACTTTTACCCTGATCAGGACTAAATACTCCATAGTAATGACATATTATAAAAATAATAAAACTTTATTACAACTGTTTTCTGTCTGAGACTGATGATTTTGTGTGTGTGTGTGTGTGTGTGTGTGTGTGTGTGTGTTCCTGCCTGTTTAAACTGAAACAAGATCAGACTTATCTTAGTTCTATTAGAGGTCAAAGGTTGGAGGTCACGACCAGGAAGGATTTGGATGACCAGGGATACAACCGGCTGTGTGTCACTTGTGCAGGAACCAGCACAATAGTGCCCTGTGTGTGTGTGTGTGTGTGTGTGTGTGTGTGTGTGTGTGTGTTGAAAATAGCCATCAATAGCTGCTCACCCTAAAGCTGTCATCACCTGTGTTAAATCCTGTTCTTTTTCCCTTTCTTCTTACACACACACACACACACACACACACAGTAACTATGAGGAAAAAACATGATCTGTGATGTTTGTTTCCATTTTAGTGCTATGATGTGACATTGTTGCTTTGTTACACAGCTAAAAGAGACTCAAGGGGAAACTATTTTTCAGCGGAAGAAGTCACCAATATTAAAAACAGATATTTATCACAACGTATCAGCTTCACTTTACTACTTATTTCTTTTTACTTCACAAAACGAACGAAAGTAACAGAACACTCGATGTAATGTGTCACCAATCACATTGTATTACGCTGTAATAAGTCCGTGACCCAGCCACAGGCGTGATGTTACCAGCGATACACTCTCCCTGTACTCTGTATACTGAGTAAAAGTACACAATCAAAAAAAGACGAGAGAAAAGAAGAAAAGCTCGCGGTGTTACGGCTCTCTAACTGATCAAAGGCAAATGTTTTGTGCATAAAAACCTATTCTTAGTGGGACACTGCTTTCATCCTAGAGCTTTTGTTTCATTCATGATTTGAAGAGGTGAAGAGTGTAATTTTCACAATTTTATAAAAGTTTTCCATTATTCTAAATAAAAATAAAACTGACATCAAATGACATTTTTAACAAAATAAGTGAAATAGTGAAATAGCTGGAACAGTTAGAGTACAGATAAAAGAATGATAGTTATAGCATTATTTTAAGAAGGAAATCTTTATGACCTTCTCAATAAATTCAACATTCATAGTGCAGATTGTCATTTTAACTGTATTGGAGAAATTGGGGCACCAGAGTGACATCACCAACAACAGGACGTCCCTCCAGAATTGACGATAGGACAAGAAAAAACTTTTCAGAGAGGCTGCCAAGAGACCTACAGCAACATTTAAGGAGCTGCAGGAACATCTGGCAAGTATTGGTCACTCCCTGCACGTGACAACAATCTCTCGTTCTGTTTACGTGTCTGAGCTATAGGGTAGAGTGGCTAGAAAAAAAGCCAAAACTTACTTATTTTGCCAAAACATATACAGAATCACCCAAAGCCATGTACCAAAATGTTGATGAGACCAATGTAGAGCTTGGGCATAATTCTAAATGATATGTTTGCCTCAAAAACAAGACAGCTTATCAACCAAAATACACCATAGCCACAGTGAAGCATGGTGGTGGCAGCATCATGCTATGGGGCTCTTCTCTTCAGCTGGAACTGGGACTCAAGATAGAGGGACTCATGGATAGCTTCAAAGACAATCTATTCTGACATAAGACCTGCAGGTCTCTGTGAGACAGCTGAAGACGAAGAAGCATTTCACCTTCCTAAAGCACAAATCCACGTCAACAAAGGAACGGCTTCAGAAGAAGAAGAAGAAGATCACCGTTTTGGAATGGCCCTAAAAGTCCTATAAAAAAAAAAGCCTGTGAAAGAACTCGAAGAGGGCCGTGTACAGGAGATCCCTTCACTGTCTGATAGACCTGGCGCTTGTAATACAGACAGAGTGCTGTAATCCAAGCAAAGGGTACTTTAACAAAGTATTAGTTAAAGGGTTTGCACACTTACCAGATTAAGGGTTTGCAACCAGATTAATGTGAGTTTTTCCTTTTTATTTGTTCCTAAAAAGTTTTTATTTATTTTTTTACATTTACGGCATTTGGCAGATGCCCTTATCCAGAGCGACTTACAATAGTGCTTTGAAGTCTATCAGAAATACATTCTGATATTGGCTCACTAGGTCATGAACTAGGAATACCATCAGTCCAAAACTCTGTTGGGGAGTTTTTTTTTTTTGTGTAACTTAAGTGCTTTATGAAGAGGTAAGTCTTTAGACGTCGTTTGAAGACTGCCAGTGACTCAGCTGTTCGGACATCTAAGGGAAGTTCATTCCACCACCTCGGTGCCAGAACAGAGAAGAGTCTCGATGCAGGTCTTCCTTGTGCCCTGAGAGATGGTGGGACCAGTCGAGCATTTTTTACTCGAATGTTGTCGGTTGCTATATTACATTAAAGGTGGAAGAAGATCTGACAATGTTTTATCTTGGTTTCATTTTTTTTTTTTTTACATCACAAAAACCTGCAATTATAACAGGGGTGTGTAAACTTTTTATATCCACTGTACTCGAATTTTAAAACCTGAATTTCTTACTGCTTGAATTTTGTGGGTATTATTTTGCTCGAATTTTTCTACTAACTGTATTTAGAACCTGAATTTCTTGCTATCAGAACATTTTTACCTGAACTTCCAAAACCAGAATGAATCCAGACCCAGTGTACTAAACTTTTTAAGGTTTACCGTGTAGCGTTTAATTAACATCGATTGTTTATTCCTTTCTTTCAAGCATTGTGAATTGAGGTTCAGGGTATGGTGCGCCGTTCTGTTTATCTGTTCATCAGTGTATAAGATTTCCTAATGACACTCCTCCCTTCCACACACACACACACACACACACACACACACACCCATTGCGGCGTCTCTTTGTACGTGTATGTGGCAGGCATGTGCCCATCTGCACGTCTGCTGTGGACATGCAACATAGGAAATGCGCTATTCCAGTCTACGTTGTGGCGCAGGAAAGTACACGTCTCTCTCTCTCTCTCTCACACACACACACACACACACACACATACACACATACACACACCGAGTAATGAGAAGAACCACAAATATTCAGCTATTCAGCACAGGACAATGGCATCGGTGCCACATTGCCATGCTTTTAGACAAGTGTGTGTGTGTGTGTATGTGTGTATGTGTGTGTGCCAAAAATCAGTTATAATATTAAACATACCAAATTATTATTAATATAATTATTGTGTACAGGATTAAAATATCCTCACTTGCTCTGTGCTCCATTCAGGAGAAGGGTCCCTACAGTGACTTGCATAAGTATTTACCCCCCTGAAGTGTTCCACATTGGTAGTGTTACAGCCATGAACTGAAGTGGACTTGATTGGGATTATGTGTAATGAACCTTCACCCACAGTGAAGCATGGTGGTGGTAGTTTCATGTTAAGACACTTATAACTATACACACTTGAGATAAGCAGTCTTCCTTATTTTGAACATTTTTAGAGATCACGGTCACGGTATTGTTTCTTTGTTTTGCAATATAGTGATCCGAAGGTGGAATGTTACATGGTTAAAGCGTGTGTGTGTGTGTGTGTGTGCACCTCTTGATGAGTTTGATGGCTCTGAAGGCCTCGTCCATGTCCCCGATGGTGAGGTAGAAGCTGAAGTTCAGCATGGCATCTCTGGTCTGCTTCTCACAGCTCTCCAAACCAACGAAGTCACGCAGGGCTCGCCGCACCACCATGTGGGTGGAGGAGGGAACAGCGGCAGGGGCCGGAGACGTCGTGTCAAGCTCTCCTGGCTACAAACACACACACAAAAAAATGCTCTCTGAGAATGCTTTGTTTTGCCTTTTCTTGTAAAGCTGCTTTGAATAATGAATCCATTTTGAAGTGATATACAAAATGATATTTTTTAGAATGAAATTTCGTGTACGAAATAAAATTTGAAACAAAATTAATTAAACAAGAGAGACAGCGAGAGATAGAGCGGATTTACTCACATGTGGGAGAAAGACTCCACCTCTCCGAAACAAGAGCTGATCATTAGAGCAGGTGAAGATTAAAGCAGAAAAAACAAGCAAATAAAGAGAAAAGACTGCTGATGGAGAAAAAAAATAGAAGAACAAAATGGAGAAGATGGAGCATAGTAGCAGTGTGTGTGTGTGTGTGTGTGTGTGTGTGTGTGTGTACCTTGCAGGTGTAGTAGTAGTACGGTGTATCCAGTGCCAGTAATCCCTGTAGAGCAACTGGTCTGGGCTGAGAGTCCTGCAGGAGGAGGCCGTGCTCTTGAGTCACGAAGAACGTCACCACCAACACATCCACCTGTCATAAAACAGCATTTA
>CM040975.1:31996747-32062517 GCA_022985145.1 Pangasius djambal | reverse complement strand
ATCATTGAACAGTTCATCTGCTTTTTTTCATAACGTGGTGGACAGTAAAACACAGGGTACGTGTCATGCAGTATAAAAATAGCAATCCATAATGCTAAATGAGGACATGATGAGTACGTAATAAAACATGATGAGGTGTGCTTTTATAGGAAAGTAATCAATGCCAGGGCGGTGTGAGAGACGGCCGATGCAGAGAGGACTTAACGATATCACTCCACAGGGGATTATTTTCCTAAATTTATTTATTCCTCTTATAGCACAGCCACTTGCAACAATTACAATTTATTATTTATTAATGATTGATATGTGTGGTGCTGTCTGAATAAATGACAAGCAACAGCTCAGCTCCACAACCTACACGTGTACTGCTGCATACCAGCAAGTCCAATGACTTCTCTTACTTTTATACAGTCTACAAAGTTCTCTTCTCTTAGACTGCCTCCTAGTGGCCATATTGCATTAGCAATAAAGAAGTGAAAACATCTCCCACCTCTGTAAAAGGACTTTGCTCTACTGAATGAAGTGGAATGTCATTCCCTTTAATTAACGCTCACAGCGTTGTACATTCATTACAGAGCACGATTAACAAAATGTAAATAATAAGTGGGTTTGAGATCAAAAGATGAATAGGAGATGATAGATCAGAATTTCAGCTTTCATTTCCTGATACTTACATCTAGACGTGCTAAACAGCTTAGAACATTGCACCTTTAGTGGCAGACCACCCAATTTTTAGGTGAGCAAAAGTACAGGAACAGATAGTCAGTCAATTTAACAGATAAATTGGGTTGTCTGCCACTAAAGGTGCCATGTTCTAAGTTGTTCCAATCTATTGTCTCATATTCATCTTTTGATCTCAAACCCAAATGGCTTCAGTGTAAAGTAAAAACAAAAGAATTGGCCTTGCTGTTCAAATACTTTCGGGGGGAACTTTAACTGTCCTTAACTGAGAGTTTGTCTCTCAATTTATAGTAGGAGGTCAAGACTTGACTCACAGCCTTGAAGAAAGATGGCCACTCATGACTAATCTGTTTGCGAAGGGCTTCCATTTCAGGGCAGGCAGATCAGGCAGCTTCAAAGTCATTCACTGGCAAAGAGTGCAGTGTGGAGGAAATCTGTGACACCAGCTAAGTTTCCACATCAGTAGAGGAGTTGGCATGTTCACGCAGAGAAAGATGTGAAAGGAAACCTGCAGTATAGTTTCTGTACCTGGGAAATATACCACATCATAATCAAAACACAGTAAACATGTTGACCAAGGAGCAATGCGGATGCCAGCTCTCCCCGTTCCTTTTGTGGTAAGCAATGTTGTAGAGCTTGGTGGTCAGTTTGTAGGGTAAAATTATGACCCCATAAGTATGTTTGCCATTTGCTAGTGACTCTTTTTCAACCAACAGAATTCTTGCTTTCTGATGCAGTGAAATATGTGAAGGTAACTTACCCCTCATTTCCATCTGGCTGTATCTGAGCTAGCAGATCACCCAGACCACAATGACTGGCATCTGTAGAAATCACTGATTGAGGAGCAGCGTCATTTGAAGGCTAGGCACACCTTTTCAGCTATCAATACCACTCCCTCACCTGCCTCTCATTTCTCTCTGGAAGTTATCAATCACAAATCATTAATCAATCACAAACTGTTCATTAAAGTGGTGTTTAATTGAAATAAATAAACAATGAAAGATTGACAGTGTAATCTGTATATAAAATCTCAGTTTTAAATAGATACGAACAGGACCAGCACTATAACTTGTTTAAGATAGCTCAACAGAAAGGTTCAATTGACACTGTTTGTTCATGGCAATTACCCATTCTTTTTCTTTTCAATCCTTCAGCTGAATCTTTGTGGAAATCACCATCTGTTTTTGAGCGAAGACATCAACCTCTGTGCTCCATGTCTGCTTCAACTAGAACCTCACCTACCAAGTTTTCTACGGTGCGTTCTTCTGCTGGTGACACGGTCACTCTACGCTGTAAACTCTCTCCTGAACTCAGTGGAGTTACCAGAGAGATCAGGTGGTTTAAGGGGACAGAATGTATTCACCACCAGGCCTATGAGGACACAGAGACAGGCGGGTGTGTGTGGATGAGCTTTGGGAGAAACGTGTCTCTGACACTGAGAGATGTTAAAGTCAGGGATTCTGGACAGTACAGGTGTGAAGCTCATGGAGAGAGGAAAGAAGTAGTCGCGGTTGTTGATCTGCACATTGCAGGTAAGTGTTGTGTACCTACAAGAAAGATCACACAAATATCACAGCAATTTCTTTCTGTAAAAATGATCTGCAACAGCTTTTTACTCTGTGTTCCTCTTCTCAGCGTTTAAACTGGTCTCCAGATCTGACGATTTTGAGCTGGAGCATTTTATTGGTAATGATGTCACTCTGCCCTGTCACCTGTCTCCTAAAATGAGTGCTGTTGCCATGGAGATCAGATGGTCTAAGGGAACAGACTGTATTTGTCTGTATCAGAACGGGCAGGTGAAAGAGGGGAAGGGCTACGAGGGCAGAGTGAGTCTGTTCACCCACAAGCTGCAGGAAGGAAACGTGTCTCTGATGCTGAGGAGAGTTCACGTTTCGGATGTTGGAAGCTACAAGTGTGCAGTTACCCACGGAAGAGACAAGGTGGAAAATGATCAAATTTACCTGCGTGTGTCAGGTAGGTGTTCCAAACAGACACATATTTAACAATGACTGATTAATCAGAATAATTATCCAATCTAATTCTTTTTTTTCTTTTTTACTAATTAATTAATTATTTTCTTTGCCATTTTTTTCTGTTTTTGAGATATCAAAACATGACCAATGGCAAATTGCTCGGTCTGGTCAGGAAATGTGTGCTGTTATGCAGCGTTCTGACAGATTGTGCAGTTCAGCATAGAGGTCATTTGAATATTTTTGTTATAAGAATGAATAGGAATTTTTTTGGGAGGACATGCAGACCAGACAATACAAAGTACAGACATGAAACTTCACCAGTAGGTAGTACTCACTCCCTCTACTCAGGCAAGAGAGATCAGCCCGATCAGCCTAATGGTGGTGCTATAGTGCAGTATAGCTTTTCACTACTGATTCTTTGGCTACTTTTAAACCAATTTGGACTACTTAGCTCTGCCCACTTAGATTTTTTTGCCAAAACCATATTTTATGACTCTCATGACTCTTATGACTCCTTGTATGCGCTCAAATGAAACTCTCAACATCCTGAGGAGGCCTGCCGAGCTTTGCGTGTGATTATCATAGGAGCAGGGTTAAGAAAACTTTTTTCTGATGGACCGAAACTCCAATTCAGGTGAAATTGCATTTGATGGGTTAAAAATGAGCAATCATTATGAAACTTGAATGGTAGGTCCCTCTAACAGCCCACAAAAATGATGCATTGCCAATGAAATTGGCCATTGGGGGCATTATTCATTTTTTACTTAAAAATAAGCATATCTCATGTATAAGATAGACAGGATTTTTTTTTTCCGTTCACTTATGCCACAAAAATTTACTTTTTGGAACATTTAGACCCACCCACTAAGATGTCTTACAATTTGATAAATCTTTTGCAAACTGTTCCTAGGTTTTTTTGCCATATCTTTAAAACTGTAGGATCCAATGACTCAGTAGCATCTGACAATGCCCAGTCAAACCCATAGTGACACCAGGGAGTTGTGTTGGCTATACAATCTCTCTGCACTTTCTTCAGTAAATGCACTTTTCTAGTTGTTAATGTTCTCTATACAGAACATCCCTTCAACAACAGCAGATTAAACTGAATTTCACTGTAATTATTTACTGAAAATCTGAAACATTTCTCTGTTTCTTCTTCTTCTTAGAGCTGACCCCCCAACCAGACTGTTACTTTGGATTCAGCATGACTGAAACATCTATTGCCCAACCTTACACCGTTTACGCCTGTGCTGGTGATGATGTCAGTCTGTCCTGTCACCTCTGTCCTGAAACTAGTGCTGTTGCCATGGAGATCAGGTGGTTTAAAGGGACAGACTGTATTTGTCTGTACCAGAACAGGCAGGTGAAAGAGGGGAAGGAATACAAGGGCAGAGTGAGTCTGTTCACCCACAAGCTGAAGAGAGGAAATGTGTCTCTGATGCTGAGGAAGGTTCAGGAGTCGGATGGTGGAGTGTACAAGTGCGCGGTGACTCGTCATGAACAAAAGATGGAAAACAGTGGAGTTTACCTGCATATGTCAGGTATTTATTAATGAATAACCTTAAACGTGATGATGCATGTACTCTGTATACTCTATATGGTCAAAATTATGTGGACACCTGACTATCACACCCATATGTGGTTTTTCCCCAAACTGTTGCCACAAAGCTGGAAGAACACATTTGTATAGAATGTCTTTGTATGCTTTAGCATTAGAATTTCTCTTCACTGGAACTAAGATGCCCAAACCTGTTCCAGCATGACGATGCCCCTGTGCACAAAGCGAGCTCCATGAAGACATGGTGTTTGAAGGTTGGAGTGGAAGAACTCGAGTGTCCTGCACAGAGCCCTGACCTCAACCCCACCTTTGGGATGAACTGGAACACCGACTGCACCCCAGACCTCCTCACACAACATCACTGCCTGATCTCACTAATGCTCTTGTAGCTGAATGAACACAAATCCCCACAGCCACGCTCCAACATCTAGTGGAAAGCCTTCCCAGAAGAGTGGAGCTTATTATAACAGCAAAGGGGGAATAAATCTGGAATGGGATGTTCAACAAGAGCATATGGGTGTGTTGGTCAGGGGGAAAACAAACATTTGGCCATATATTGTATCTTCATTATGGTCATGTTTGGACAGACACTTTAAGGAGTAAACCTTCCTACATACACACTGTTATAATGAAGTTTAATGCTGGCATGAATGCCTCTCTCTGTGTTTTGTCAGTGTTTGAGTCATGCCTATATCCTCATTATCTCCTCCTGTCAGTTCAGAGCAATGTGTTTTAGGTTAAATATAAAACTAAGTAATAATCACTCTTTTCTATTTGTCTTCACCTGTCCCACATTGTCACTTTCTTAGACTTCTCAGGTGTCAATAATCTATGGTAACTATGGTAAATGTAGTCAAGTAAACTGTGGCCTGTTTGTGTTTCTCTGATATATCTGTTCTTCCTCTCAGAATTCAAGCTGGTCCACAGATCTGAAGATGTTGGAAAGCCGTCTGGATCAGAGTATGGAGCTCATACAGTGAATGCGGCTGGTGGTGGTGACGTCACTCTGCCCTGTTACCTTTCTCCTAAAATGAGTGCTGTTGCCATGGAGATCAGGTGGTTTAAGGGAACAGTCTGTATTTGTCTGTATCAGAACGGGCAGGTGAAAGAGGGGAAGGGCTACGAGGGCAGAGTGAGTCTGTTCACCCACGAGCTGGAGGAAGGAAATGTGTCTCTGATGCTGAGGAATGTTCAGGAGTCAGGAGATGAGGAAGAGTACAAATGTGTAGTCACGTGTGGAGATGAAAAGGTGGAAACCTCAACTGACCTTTACTTTCCTGATGAAGGTAAGGCCTACAATTTTTTTTTCACCCATTATGCTATACACACTCACTGTCAAGAAAGACTTCACTGCTTTCATTTATACACAGATGTTTGATAGACAGATTTATAGTCATATGATTGGCCACAGTCTTTTAGAATGACCTTCATACAACATGGTGCACTTTAATAAACGGATTAGTTGTAATCAGATTCTACAAATCCCCTATTTTAGTACCAAATATACTCACATGCGGCAAAAATGACATCTAACACATGAAAATATCTTGAATATAGTCAGATTTATCTAGTATGTCCTAGTGTAAGATTACTGTTAACCAAATATAACTGACATTTTTATTCATTTCAAGCTTGAAATTATCCTATTCTTCTGGCAGATAATTTTGCATTTTTGTGATACAAACTAACATAATTAAAATGATCAGTTATGGGATCTTTTATATGTTTTTTCTATTTTAGCCATGCACTCCTACACAGTGAACTAAATCAAGACACAACTAAATCAAGTTTAGATTAATTTATTTATGAAGTTTCATCCATTTCTTATCATTTATTCCAAGTTATTTGGAATATAGTTTTCTCTAATCTTATCATTTCTCCCTTTTTAACAGTGATAGTTAATGGTAAGTATTACATTTTTAATTTCATTTTTTTCACACTGTATAAATTTTCTCACATGAATCACATAACTACTTAAACTTGTATAGGAAGGCTTTATAGTGTCATGATCAATTATGTGATCTTTTTACATGTTTTTATTTTTATTTTAGTCATGCCACTCCTACACAGTGAACTAAATCAAGACAAAAGTTTAGATTAATTTATTTAGGAACAGAAGTCTTATTCATTTCTTATCATCTATTCCAAGCAATTACGAATGTAACTTTCTCTTCTTTTCTCCGTTTTTGTAGAGAATGGTACGTATATATATATATATATTTATTTTCAGAACATTTTTCACGGTTAATAAATTTTCTCACATGAATCACATAAGTGCTTTAACTGACATAGGAAAGCTTTATAGTATCATGTACATTAACGTCCTTTTTTGATTTGCCTGATTTGGGGAGCAGGGATCACTGACAATTCATTTCATTTTATTATAAAATCAGAAGAAATATAATACTTCATTAATGCAGCACTTCTGATGTGAAAATATTCACATTCACAAACACACAAAACCACAAATTAATTCATTTCCTTTGGATTTACAGCTTCAACATGTAAAATGTTTTCAAGGAGAAAACCAAGTGATGAAGAACTCACACCTGGTAAGCCATTCATTTCTCTACTTATTTTTTGATCATGTCGAAATCTCTCTCTTTTAAGTATAAATATAAAGTAATATTTTAACTGACTTTCAAGGTAACATATTTCTACTGAAAACGCTCTCATATGTAAACACAGAAATAAGAAACAGAAAATCAAATGATCCAAGTGACCTTCAACCCAGTAAATTAATACAGCTTTTCACTTCCAGAATCAGAAGTGTGTGTTCATCGTTTATGTGGTTAAGGGTGCGTTTATCACCACCTCCATGAACATAATCATTATGGAACAGATTCAGCCCTCATTAAGAACCAGACATGTTATTTGCCAAAAATTACAATGTTTAAATTGTAATAAAATAAAATTATATATACATATATATATATATATATATATATATATATATATATATATATATATATATATATATATATATATACACATTTAATGGTGTAGAACATCCATGAAACAAGTTAGTATCTGTTCTCACTATACGTTATAGCAGCTATAAACATGTTTCTGCCTATAGAAATTACTGTATTTCCTTTCATTACTAAATAAAAAAAAACAACTCTTTAAATGTCCCCAGTTACTACACTATATGGTCAAATGTTTGTGGACACCTGATGTTAAGAGTAACATGAGTGTGTTAAGGATAGTTTTATTCATATTAAACACAATCAGTCTCACTCCTGTGAACACCTACAGGTTTGTTGTAAAGATAGTTACATATAAAATGCCGTATACACAAATCCACACATCCAGTGGATTTTATGTGATTTATTTTCTTTTTAAAGGAAAAGATGGAAGACGATGGAGTAATCCGATAGAGGTTCCAAACAGTAAGTAACCTATGTACTGTACTCTGAGTCAAAAGCTGATGTTCTGCTCTAACACCAATGTAATAGCACTGATACAGCTAGCATATCTATCTGTGGTCATTTCTCAAATATTGGCACCGCAGTATGGTTTAGTTTAATAAATATAATGAAAGAATCAAATGTCTATAATTATAACCTATTGTATAACTGTATCAGTAATAGACAGAAGGTCATACATGCTTCTGATGCAGTGATCAATCCTCAAGGTTCAGTCCTCTGACCGTTACTATTGTTAATCAATACCTAGATTAACTATAATTTACACACCCTGCAGACAATGTTTTATACTTTTTATTTCAATTAATTATGTGCAATGTGAAACCAAATCAAACTCAATAACAAATCAACCAAAAGCATAAATTTTTCTACCATTCAGGATTTAAAATGTTGTATTGTGTAAAACTGTATGGTTCTGTCAGTTTCACTAACATCTCGTGTGTGTGTGTGTGTGTGTGTGTGTGTGTGTGTATACAGTGTGAAGACAGAGCTCAAGAGAGAGTAACAGCAGGACAGAAGACAGAGAAAAGAAGACGGTTACAGTAAAGGACATTACAGAGCATTTACACAGCAAAGAGAAATGATCATTCTGTTCTATATATTACTGATTTGTTTAATGTACATAAGGCTGCTTTCCCACGTAGCATTTTTTTTTTAGAAAGAAATCTCTGGCCTGAGCTGAAACAATGCTCCCACTGTTACATAGGTGTGAATAGGTCGTGGGAGGCCGAGCCATCGGCCTCTAGCAGGAGTAGGATTTGGTAGGCCACCCACCAGCATCTAGCAGGATCAGGATTTGGGAGGCCTCGTCGTTGGTCTCTAGCAGGAGCAGGACTTGGGAGGCCATACTGTAGGAGTCAGGCAGGAGCAGAATTAGGGAGGCTGCCTCAGTGGCCTCAGGTGTGAGTGAGTCTTGGGAGGCTGCCCCATCAGCCTCAGGTTTGAGGACTTAGGAGGCTGCCTCGTCAACCTCATGCAGGAGCTGGACTTGGAAGGCCACCTCATTGATCTCCCGCTGCATCCATGTTGACGGCGAAGTATTCTGTCATGTTTGGCGAGTGGAGACGGATGCAAGTGCAATAAAAAGTGTTTATTAAACAGAGGCAGGCAGGCAGACAAATCCAAAACGGCAGGCAGAATCAGAACCAGTAAGCAGGCTAAGGTCAGGCGATATACAAACAAGACAAAACTAGGCAAGGTCTAATAACAATGGTACACACATGAGGCAAGGTCAAACCAGGCAGACAGACACAGAAAACAGGCTTGGTATCATCAGGTGCTGAGGCAAAACTAAGCGTATATTTCACAAAGGAAAAAGACACACAGGCGTTTAAACATACACAATAATCAGTGGGCAAATGGAGACAGGTGCGAGCAATAAAGACACATAAGGGAGACAACCAATGACAGGACATGGGTGGAAACATAAACCAAAACAAAACACACATGGCAAAGTAAACAAAACATGATGACACGGAAGCACATGCTGTACCACTGCTTATGCGCGCTGAACGCTCCTGCAAGCAGAGCTCAGCTCGAGGGGGAAATTCTTGACACACTGCAACCATAACACTCTTACCACTCCTATCTAGTATCAGCTAACTAGCCTTGCTCACTCTCTAGATTAGAGTTATTATTGTGAGTAATGCAGATGAAACACAGATTGGTGTAACTCTGGTGATGAGGAGGTTGTTTGTCTTTGTTGTAGCTCTTGGAGGCAGAAAATGGAGAGGATTTGAACTGCTTGTGTGATGTGACTGTGTGCAGCTACAGTTAAAGAGGGACGTGGCATCACGTACTGGTCAAAGTCCCAAAAATACACACGCTGTTTTTTATTAGTCATAGGAACTTTGAAATATTTTCCGCTCAGCATGTTGTAACGTGTCTCCTCATATTGATTCACTAATCTCCTGAATTCCACCTGCCCTGCCTCCACTTCCTGTAGGATTACAGGTATAAAGTCTGCTGGAGATTAAGAAAAGAAAAGTGTGAAAGCAGATGAAGTATTAATATGTACTGTAGTCTGTGCTCTTCTGAGAGCAATTGAACATCATTAGCTACGTTTACATGCAGTCTAATAATCTGAAAATAATCTGACTGTGAGCTGAATCAGAATGAGAACATTCATGTAAACAATTTCATGTAAACACAATCAGAAGAGAGTAAAGTGTTTGCTAAAATCTCTATCTGCTTGAACAAGATGGCTAATGCTTTTAATCATCTGTTAAATAGCAGAATAAGAGCTGTGTCAACATCTTTGTCTGAGTCCTTTCACTTTCAGAATGTGTGTGTGTGTGTGAGTCACAACATGCTCCTGGTGCTGTAAAAAGTTGTGTAAGAAACCACTGCTCATGCTACAGAGTAATGGTGTTACATATCTGTATACTGAAGGATAATGTTTGTGTTTTATATTATTTTCCAAAGCGTCCTTGTTCCTGAATCTCAGGCAAATATGAAATCCTGATAAACTTTACTGCGCTCACAAACTCTTCCTCTGGCTCTCTGTTTAATAATCATGTTTGGATGATGTTTTCTGAGACAGGTATTATTTAATACTCATTATAAAAGAGTGTGATTAAAAAAAACTGATACTAACTGATACACACATGCACATAACCCTGGATGAGATTACATGTAACATGCACATAAATACAGGTTTTATAAAAACTTCTGATCCATATAAACAGTTAGTTTTAATTACAATCTGCAATCAGAATGAATTCATTCAGATCAGTGAAAATTATAACCGCTGTAAACATTTTCTGTAAGTGATCTAATTTACTGTTGTGTTGATAAGCATTGCTGCTTATGTTCATATGGTTTTTGTATTGTATTGTGTTGGACTTCAGAAGATTATAAAGAATATACATAAAAATGTATTATTAATGTAATATCTATTAAATGGAAAACTGTTGGCTTTAAAAGAATTAAAATATGTTAAATCATTTACAGAAGTATAAAAATGTCATTCATGCTGCTGCTTTCTGTTGGATTTTTATACTGATTTACATGTTTGTTTTTTTTTTTAATTCATTTCTTAAATATTTAGCTTTTTGGGTTGTAGAAGAAAATAAAAATACATACTGTATAAGAACACATGCATAACCAACTTTTGTTCTGTATTAACTAACAAGCACAAATACCTTCTTATAAAGGAGGATAAATGAATGTTCATCCCTATGAACTCTAAAATAAAATAAGAATGAGGGTGAAAACACAAAATCATCAGGTCATAATCAGGTTATAAGTAGATTCAAGGAAACTGGCCTCACATGGCATATTGGGGTCATGTGCAGTATTTAATTTGTGCTGAATCATACTGAAACAGGATCCTCTCAGATGAGAAGTGCCTGTTGTCACAAACTGATTTTCATGAATCAGGCACCTCTGCAGCTTTTTGTTTTTATCGTAATAAAAATAAACTATTATTATTATTATTATTATTATTATTATTAATCAGGTAATAATTGATCATCATCATCATCATCATCTTCCAAAAACCCAACTAGCACACTTGCATGATGATCAATTGGTAACTAGTAATTACTTGTAAATGTTTTATTTATGTTGTTATTTATTAATTATTGTCTTAATATGTCTACAATTTCTGCTGTGATTTTTTAATCTTGAAATATTTTATCTATATGTCTTATATATTTTATCTATATGTATCTATATATACTTTTTTTCCTTTATACATACTCTTTATGACTGTGCATTGTTTTATTTGTTGTTTATTTTTTAATCTTTTATGTAAGGCGTGCTGAGATTTTGGACACGGATGGAAATTGCCATGTACATTATTATTATTATAATCTTATGAAATGGACTGAATAATCAGTCACACTGTAGCAATCAGAACAATGACAGGAGTCACTTGTATCACACTTTCTCTTCCTCTGTAAAAATGAGAAGTTGTGAGCATATGTACCAAAACCACCAGGTTTTAGACTTGCCAATCTTTATAATAACGCTTTTTAATAACAGAAATTACGTTAGTACACCCCAAAACTCCCTCATAAGCAGAGAACACTGACTGGAACTTGTAGAACAAAGTCCTTACTTGACCTTTTTCTTCCCCTGACAGACCAGACAAATCCACTACCTGAATTTGCTCCTGCACAGTGGAGACTACCTCAGAATTTTGGGAGCAAACAGTAGCTACAACCAGCTGAATCTCAGTAAAACCGGTAGGCAAACTCACAACATAAACACTGCCCACTTTGTGTACTATCTCCTTGACTCGGTTGAATCTAGATTCTTGCCAGTAGAATTACTGTATTGTATATTATTGTTGATTCTGTAGTGTTGCTTGGAAGTGTCTGTTGGTCTATTCTAATTAGTTCTCTCAGGTGGCTAATCGAGAGTAGTTTCAGTCTCCCTTAAGGTTTGAATTGTGGGCAGGGCTTACTAAGATATGTTAAAGGTTATCCTTCTGTAGCATTCACAAGCATATTTTGCAATGGTTAGACACAAATTTAGATAAAGAATGCCAAGTTCAGTAGTGCTAATTTCTTCTTGCTCAGTTAAGTGTTACCAGTTCCCTCTCTGCCCTATTTTCACTAACCCCACTCCTGACTAGGCTGCAGATATATGCCTCAAACCCATCTCTGTTGTCACGTCTCACAGACCCATAAGCTCTCATCCACAAACCAGAGGTCAGTAAACTACCAGTAACCTCATCTCCCCTCCTCTGTTGCCTCAGTCTCAAATAGTAGTGGTAGGTGGGCTCTGGAACTGCCAGTCCACTGTAAAGAAAGCTGATTTCATCTTAGCTTTAGCTTCCTACTACGCTCTTGACTTTCTGGCACCAACTGAGACCTGGATCTCTCCACAGAACTCAGCTACACTGGCTTCCCTATCCTCTGCATATGCTTTATCTCACACTCCACAAGAAGCTGGCAGGGGTGGTGGTACAGGTCTGCTGTTGTCTCGGAGATGGCTCTCAACATCTCATCCTTTGAATTCCATGTAGTTACAGTTACCTCCCCGATTAACCTTCTCATCACTGTCATCTACCGCCCTCCTGGTCCCCTAGGTGCCTTCCTTGAAGAAATGGACATGCTGCTCATTCTTTTCCTTACCAACAGCACCCCTCTTACTGTCCTCGCAGACTTCAACCACTCCTCTGACAAGCTCCAGTCCTCTTGCCTTCTCCCTCTTCTGCATTCCTTCTCCTTGAAATTCAACAACAGCCCTCCCACACACAAGGAAGGAAATGCCCTGGACCTTATCTTCAGCTGCCCCTCTCCAGCTACAGACATCAATGCTACCCCTACCCACATCTCAGATCATCACTTGGTATCTTTCACCATCACCCTGCCTATCCTGTCTAAAACCAACTATCAATACTTCTCTCCCATTCATCGAAACCTCCACACTATCTCCCCTTCTTCCATAGCTTCCTGCATTGGAGTGCACTTCCTGCACTTTTCCTCATGACCATTGGAGTTAGCCACAGACACTTTCCTCATCGATGGACCTCCTCTGCCCTCTAATTTCTAAACCTAGGAAGATTTGCTGTCCTGTATCTTGGCTATTGGATGTGTTACACAGCAATCGGAGAGAATTAAGAACAGCAGATAGAAAGTGGAAGAAATCACAACTCGACACATATCTTGCCTCTTACCGTGCTCCCCTGTCCAAATTCTCACCTGATGTGACTTCTGCTAAGAAGCATTCGGGCCCTCACAACCAGACTGTGCAATAGTTTCTTCCCTCATGCCATCAGACTCCTCAATACCTAGAACTGGACTGAAGGAACACACACAAACACACACACACACACACACACACACACACACAACTGAGCATCCTCCATCCTCTATGCACATGTTTTGCACATGTTTTATGCTGCTGCTGCTACTATTATATATACCCATAATATAATACCATTATGTTTACACTACTTCAGCTATTTATATCAAACTCTGTAATATTTGCACTATTGTCACTTGGTCACTTTCAAACAGAACTGCGTACTGGTCGGCGTTGTAGTCATTATACTGTCTTGTGCTGTCTGCACATGTTTGCACTTGTGCACTTTACATATAATTTATGTAGTCCCTATAGTTCTGTGTTGTTCTGTGTTTGTCTTATGTAGCACCTTGGTCCTGGAGAAACGTTGTTCCATTTCACTATGCACTTGTATATGGCTGAAATGACAAACTCCACTTGACTTGACTTGACTGCATTCTACAAGGAAAAGCTGGAAACCTCTGCACAAGATTCTCACAAGCTCCCCATTGCTACACTCCCTACACTGGCTTCCTGTATCTGCCCACATCAGATTTAAAACACTGATGCTTGCCTACAAAGCCAAAATTGACTACCATCCAGTTATCTCAAAGCAATGATCACATCCTGCACTGCACCATGCATTCTCTGATCCTCTAGCACTGCTCGAATAGTCCCACCATCTCTCAGGGTACAAGGAAGGCATGCATCGAGACTCTTCTCTGTTCTGGCACCTAGATGGTGGAATGAACTTCCCCTAGATGTCTGAATAGCTGAGTCATTAGCAGGAAGAGCTTACCTCTTCCTAAAGTAGTTAAATTAGTTAGAACTTAGATTACCTCCTAGTTTTTAGTTTTTGGACTAATAGTATTCTTAGTTTGTGACCTAGAGAACCAGTATCAGTATGTATTTATTGATAGAGACTTCAAAGCACTTTTGTAAGTTGCTCTGGATAAGGGCGGCTGCCAAATGCCGTAAATGTCAAAGTACCGATGGTGTGACTGTCATATGTTACCCTTGTTCCACTAACATTAACAACGAGAAAACAACGATAAACAGTTCAACATGTCACCTGTACCACCGCAGTGGAAACCAACAACCCAGCAGGTAAACCAGATGCAGGGCTCAAAGTGTACGGCGCCTTTATTGTGCCACCTGAAATGTAACAAGATGGAATACTGTCTTCACAACAATGCTGTAACGGCCGAGACACAACAAGAGGAGCCTTTAACACAGCTGGTAAACCAAAAAAAGAGCCAGGCTATGCTGTCCAAAGAGCTCCTGGTAACACCGACTATGCACATTCATCCATAGAATGCCAGGGACCTGATGACACAAACCACCAGGAGGATCTTTGACAACAAGCACCCCACACCCAGAAACTAATTGGCCGCAAAGCTCGATATCCAGTTCCATATATCCAACATAAGAGATGGCAAGTTGCTGTTGGCAGCTTGAAGTTGCTGCCATTTTTGTTTACAATTAAATAGAAAAATTAAAATAGAGTTTTGTTTAAAACTTTAATTTCTATTAAACTTAACAGAAATTCAGGGTAGTGTAGTTATGGAAAAGGGTATTTACAGTAGAGAATAGGGATGGTTAAAAGGTAGTCACATGAGAGAGTAGGAGTGAGTATTGGGTAGTTAGAGTAGAGATGGAAAATATGTAGTTACAGCAAAGAGTAGGGATGGTAAGGAACAGTTATGATCAGGAGTAGGGGTCAAATAGGGGTAGTTAGAGTAGGAATAGGTAAGGGTTAGCTATAGTGGAGAGTACAAGTGGGCATGGAATATGGATAGTTAGAGTAGGGTGGGTAAGGGGTAGTTACAGTAGAGTGTATGAATGGGTAAGGAGTAGGTATAGTAGAGAGTAGGTGTGAGTAAAGGGTTGTTGACTACGCTGTGTTTTTTTTTCTTTTTCTCTGACATATCTTCTTCCACTCAGACTTTAAGCTGGTCAACAGATCTAAAGATGTTGGAAATCCCTCTGGAGTATGGCACTCACATGGTGTTAGAAATTTTCAGAAATCGTATGGTGCGAAGCCACAAGTCATCTAGTCTTGTCAGAGTCCCTGCTTGCACTCTGAGCACAATATACATCTTTGCAAACTATTACAGGACAAGCGCATACCTAATAATCTGTGTTCTTTCTCACCCAACTCCTTCAGACCCCTAGACCTGCCTGATCCATCCTCATGGACCCAATTCTGCTTGGAGCCTCCCTCACCTGAAAGTCAGATGCTGCTGCCGAAGATGGCCCCACATGGATAGCCTAAAGATGGCTGTGGATGTTCTTCCTTAGATGGCCTAAAGAATGCAATTGCTAAGAACAGTTTACACTCAAATCTCCATCACTGAACAGTTAATAACTTCAGTTTGTTACGAGAAACTCAAAAAGTTAAAACGTCAATGCTGCTCATACTCAAGTTCCTTTTAACACAGTTGTATGGTAAGGCCTGCATTTTTTATTTTCTACTGTTACACTATATACATTCACCTATATTCAGACTAATATATATATATATATATATATATATATATGCTCTTTTGTGACCTTCATAATCTTAATACCATAGTAATTTGCCAACCATTATCTTTTGCCTTTGCCTGTCTGGGCCAAATCTACAAACAGGGAAGTAACCCTCTGAACAGATAGTACTTACAACTCCTTGAGATCATAAATTTTATTTCCCCATTTTCTTAAAACAACCTGCTCTTTCTCAGATTTGAACTGCTATGTATATCACAGTTAATGTTAGTAGATCCTAATTTTCTCCATCAGTACAGTATAAATGCATTTATGATTTCTTCACATGCAAAGGGTTTTTGTGTGTGGCCTATGATCACCTGACGGTCACCTCACTGCCATACACTGTTTATAACACACACACACACACACACCCACACACACCCCATCTTATGAGCAGTCCTGTGTGTATGTTTATATCTGGTAGAATAAATGAGCACATGTCATAGATGAAACAGAGATCATTGACAAGGTCAAAAATTACTTAAAATATTTTACAATTAAGGCAATATATTTGTTCTATTCTATGTATTTGTCAGGCAGCGGCAACAGATGCAATTGCAAATAAATGCTTTATTTAAAATAAAAAAAAAAAAGACAGGCAAACAGATCCAAAACATGGGCAATGGCGAAGTCAGAAAACAGGCAGAAGGTCAACAAATGGACTAAAAGGGCAAAACCAGCATCTGAAAATCAGACAAAAAAAAAAAAAGAAGCTCACAAACCAGATAAATGAGCACATGAAAAAGTTTGGTACATTAAGTCGTAACACTGAGCAATACTTTGCGTCCAGTGAGTCTGTGTCTGTGAGATTAAGTCAATGTGTGCATAATCAGAAGTCATGTGATCTTGAATGTGGCAGTGAAGCTGTGGGCTGGGAGTGTGGTTCTGGGTGGCCAAATTTGTAGGCTGCGGTGCAGCTTGGGAGTTGGAGTTTGTTGCCTATTCCAGCACTGACATGATAATATTCAAAAATTCTGATCATGTTCATAGCCTCTTTGTTAAAGTTTGTGGCTATGATTCATTAAAATGCTGTTAAGGGTGTTGCATAAGAGTCCCAAGCAGCAGAATAAGCCAGTATAAAGTAGAAGAGATGGATAATTAAAGCCATCACTTTACAGTAAAGCACAATCCATTTAGATGTACTTTACTGTAAACAACTTGAGAGATACAGCTTGCATGAAGTAAATGCTGACAAGACCAAGACAGATGGTACTTCCCCTTTTTATAGGATCATGTTTCTGATCTCCCGAGAATAGAGAAATGTGTCACTGTGTACAACAAAGTGATCTGTAATAACTTCATGTACTCCTTTTAGAGTTAGAACATTCCTCAAGAGTCTGTGGTATAAGAATGAGCTGTGTTTTGCTGTGTGAATCTTAAGTTTATCTTTCTGTTCACACACAAAACTGTGCTATAATTTAAAAAAATGTTTTTTTTGCTTTGTATTGCTCATAAACTGTGTAAAACCCTTACACGCATACTACAGGAGAGAATACACACAGCAGGAACAAGCCTGCAATGAAATGATTTCTCATTGTATAGACAATTATTGGTTCATTACAAATAAACTTCTAATTTTCTTAAAGTTACTATTACAGCTTCTTAAAGGAGTCAGTATCCTGTAATAATTTACCAACTGGGATTCATTGTTTAACCCAATTTATATTCTTTTAAATCAAGTTTCTCTAGTGCACCATAAGAACTTCATGTAAAGTGTCTTTGCTCAGGAAGACTGGCATGAGTCAGATTTTCCCCAATATCAAAATTCCCCATCAAAAACACATCCTCATGCTAACTCACTAAGTCAGGCTCATCAACCCTGTTGGTGAGGTTAGTACAGTTTGAAAAACAAGACTATTTCAATTGTTAGCACTTTGAAGACAGCCAGTGACTCAGCTTTGTTAGCTGCAGGTGTCAGACGGCACACAGAGGCACACCTGCCAGGACTGGGTTGCATTAATCCAGCCAAAAAATGACAATGGCCTTTCTGGAGAAAAATGGCCAGATCCTCCTAATGTAAAGGAGAAATCTGCATGAAGGAATCTAGTTCCCTGGGCTGAAGTACAGCTGAATGAGTTAAGAGGTCATGAGCTATGGTGGGACAGTAATCAGTAACTACTGTGGCAGGAGATAGAGGCCAAAGGAACCAATATACATGGATTGTGGTCCATGGGGAATCAGGGAATGTTTGTAGAGCACCTTTGGAACTTAGGTGAGAGCCCACCGAGATACCAGTGATCCTGACCCGCTGGATTCATCCTAATGCCATACCTCTGAGTGGAGTTCTCATCGGTTGGAGATCACACGCTGCTGCTGGGGGTGGCCCCACATGGACGGCCTGAGGATCATTGGGATTGCTGGGGATGGCGTCGCGTGGGGGCCGTGGAGATGGCTTTGGACTACGGTTCATATGGGGAGGTGTACTATGATGGCTTGGGACTGCGATTGCCGTGGTAGCTTCGGGGCTGCGGTTGCCACCAGCAGTGCTGTGTGTGCTATACAAATAAAATTTGCATTTGAATTAAATTGAGAACACTGAGGCATTTCATGGTAGACAAGAGGTAGGGGGTTACAAAAACTATGAAAAAGATCTGCAGAGTTCTATTGGAATACATGCTACCATTATGGGGAAATATTCGGCAGATAGACAGTTATGATATTGCTCTACACTGCAGATATTAGCCTAAGAAAGGCTGATTTCACACTAACCATTACAATGCTCTTCCCAGTCCTCCTCAGGTTACTAACTAGCCTAGCTTGCTTTCTAATTTCATTTCTAAATTTATTTTTGACATTTTACATTTGTCTATACATGAGGGTTTTTTTTGGTGTTCTCTGCTTATAGTCAAGTTATGCATGTGACTCTGTTGCAAGGTGCTCTTCCTTAACATTTTAAAATCATTCAGAATTTGACCACAAGGAAGCAGTCTAGAACTCCAAATTTTCATAGTCTCCTAATATTAAACTACTGTCACAACCATAATGTTTTTTATTTTCTGCATACCAAACATTTTTAAACATGTGGAGTTCTTTTTTTTAATGTGATTTACTCAATATTGGCAGTTACATTAGGGGAAAAAAAAAAAAAAAAATGTCTTTCAGTTGATATTAGACAATGTTCGTATCGTCTAAGATGAGCATTAGATTTTATTCCTGATAAAAGTCACAAATATTTCTTAGTTCACTTAGACCTCTTTCTTACCTGGATTTCTGATGGAACTTGAACCCATTTCTTGAAATCTAACAAAAATATTCAAAAACTGACAGTTTAAATGAACTTTTTTTGAACTCTAAATCCTGAGGTGAGGAAACAAGCTTAATGACGCAGATCAGCAGTTCACCACCCACGTGTACTCACAATGACTTACAACTCTTATCAGATATCACTCCTGGATGATGCATTACTGCACTTATCAGCTGAAGATGGTCAGTGATCTGGTATTAAAATTATCTAAGAAATAATAAAGCATGCAAAACAGGAACACACATATGGTCTGTACCGATCATGCTTCTCAGCTTGGACAACATCCATGTGTCACATTGACATGCACACTATGGGAGAGAATATATAGCTCGCTTTAGTAACAGCACACTGCAGGATCAAGCCTATAAAGAATTTCTCTCCATTCTATAAAACAAAATGATACTGTTTATTGCTTCACATCTATTGTTTTCCAATTAAAACAAAAGGGACTTTAATATACTGGAAATACAGAAATAATATCAAGGGACTCTGAAAAATGCATAACTATTACAAATATAGCTTAACCCTCATGAGTCTCAGGTGTTTTTTGGATCCTGGAGATGTTTTGACATGCCCCGACATTTATTAATTCATATTTGGGAAAAGCAAGTTTAAACTTGGGTATTAAAATTTGTGTGGCTCAAGACTGACCTGTGATTTCTTGCATGCCTTGCACTAAGAAGTTACAGACTAATTTTTCATAAATTGATACATCTACATTTAAAACATTTATCAGACATACTCATTCAGAGAAGGAAAGTGCTTTGTAGCCTTTAACAAAAAACACATCCTCATGCTAGCTCACTAGGTCTGGGACCAAGAGTACAATCTGTTTAAAACCCTGTTGGTGAGTTTAGTTAGTATGAGAAGAAAATCACAGAAATTATATTTTTGGATAAACAAAGTGCTAATTCAAGTGTTTACTGAAGAGGGAGCATTTCAGTCTTTCTTGGAGGACAGCCAGTGACTCAGCTTCATTAGTTGCAGGTGTCGGATGGCACACGGGGGCAGACCTGCCAGAAGAGCTGCGTTAGTCCAGTCACAAAATGACAAGGGCCCCTCTGGATAGAAATGGCCAGATCCACCTGATTGATTGGAATCAATCAATCAATCCATCAATCCATCCATCCATAGCTGACTGTATTTAAAGTAGACAAATTTTATTTAAAGTTTTTTTATTTAAAGCACAATTCTACTAAATGCTAGTGTAATGTTTTGTGTGCAATCAAGACCACAGACACAAAGATTTGAACAAATCTTTAACCATTACCACTTCAGAAAACACATCCCACAAACAGGAAGCCATTTCTCCATGGTTGAACAAGGCCAAAGTAATAAACAACAACAGCAAAGGAATAAATTACAAAATGGTTCCCTAACTCCCTTACTAACCCAAAACCACGAGGAGCAGTGATAATGAAAATGGTACTTACCCCATTCCAGGAGCAGTGACAATCAATCCAACATTCAGCATTCAACAACTCTCTCTAACAGACCCTAATCACACCAATATCAGCAACTACACAAGCTGAGATTCAGCACAACCACTAAAAACAATCAACATAACAAAGAATGGCGCACCCACCTTCTTTTCCTCTTTACTTTTATACTCCACTCCCAGGAAGTGCCCTGCCCGTAGCACTGGTGACAGCTCCCCCTACTGATAGGGAAGACACAGACACACACAAACACACACACACACACACACACACACAGGATAATACAGACACAAGATAATACAAGAACAAAATACCAACCGAGATCTTCTTTTTAGTTAAATTTGACACCTTTTATTCAAAATTAACTCTTTTAAAATTGAGTCTAACCTGACTCTTCTTACTTCAATGTGACTCTTTTTACATAAATTCATGTTTTTTATTTAAAATTTAGTCTACGCTGACTCTTTTTTATATAAAAGTGACCACTTTTTTTTTTTAAATGGACTTTATTTAAAGTTAAGCAGGAAACAGTGATTTAAAAAAAACCTTTAAAAAAAACTGAAGATAAGAGCCACAAAGATTCCCTGATATTTATATAAGAAAGTAAAAGTGTTGTTTACGGTAAATTCCTTTCTTAAAATGTTTTGCAGTGTATCTTGTAGAAAGTAAGAAAGAGAATTGAAAAAGAGACCGAACAGTCCACATGCCACGTGCACAGGGCCATTTTAAATCTTTTTTAACCACGTTTCTCTCATTTTTATCTTCATGTGCTTATAGGTGAAATTAGACTCAGATTTAATGTACAAATTGTGACATATGATCAATAAAATGGAAAACTGGTTGCCTTAGGAGCATTCAAATATATTTAAACCATGCTCGTAATTATAAAAGCAGGCAAATGTAATTTATAGAAGCAGGGAAATGTTATTTGTTATTTATTTGCTACTGGTTTGTTTTACAGTGTTATATCAGACTGTAAATATTATAGCATACAGTGTTTGGATGTTCCATAAAAAAGGGTTCTTTCCATAAATGGGTATTTATTTTGCTCTTCTGAACCAAAAGATGGTGGTACAGAACAACTACTTCATTTACTAAGCCTCATCTTGTTGGATACATGAATGAAACTGAAGTAAACCATTCTGCTTCATTTCTGATCAGAAAACACAGACTATTACATTAAGCCTACCTGTTGAAAATTATGATTTTTTTTTTTACATTCTACTTTAATTAGTTGGTAAATTATGGAAATTAAGTTCTATGTTGTTACTTGCTTACCTGATTCATGGAAAGTAGAGTTAAATTAAAACACACACAGGCAACATGACCTTGAGATTGAGAAGCAATGGAGTTCACACGGGCATTATGGCAGATTCAAACTCGGTCTCCTGACTTTGTGTATTCTCTCCAGACTACCACAATCCTGAACACCATCCACAGAGGCTTTGGTCCTTGGTTGGAAGTACGTATCTTGAACAGAAAAATAATAAATAAATAATTTTCAATGAACAAACTGACCTTGAAAACAGGTCAAGATATTAGCACCAGCATCAGGAAAAAGAACGGCTACAAAAACAAACAAATGCACACGTAACTAGAGCTGATTGTGCATGGCTCAAGAGCACTTAAGAAGTTAAAAGTTGCCTGGAGAGAAATATGGCAAACATTCTCTCACTTTCATTTTTTTGTGTCCAGATCGCCCAAGGTCTTTCTGCCCATGCTGGAAACTCCGTGTGCTGTTTCCACTGCGGCAAATCAAAGAACACCACAACAAATCATTACCACATTCCTCATCCAATGAGTAAATAAAATGTCTTCCTGAGATAAACTTACTCCAGACATATACAGATATTACAACAACAACAACAACAACAACAAAAACAAAACAGCATTTTCGAAAATATCTCATTCCACATGAAACTATTTGAAAACAGTCACATGAGCACGGCAGCCAGAGTAGTGGGTTTGATCATTTTGCATGTCTTGTGTATGTGTGTGTGTGTTTGTGTGTTGGGGGGGACTGTCCCTCCTTGTGTGTGTGTGTGTGTGTGTGTGTGTGTGTGTGTGTGTGTGTGTGTGTGTGTGTGTGCTGTTAAATCTGTATCCACAGTGTGAAAGTGATGATCTGAACTCAGTATCTCCAGTGTACAGTGTGGATTCTCCACTCCAGCTGAGAGCTCTCTGGCTCGCCTTTGGCTTGCTCATTAGGGATAAATTCACATATTTACAATTTATTTTGGTTTAATTTAATTTAAATGTATTTATTTCTGTAAAGCTACTTTGTGACAATGTCCACTGTTAAAAGTGTTATACAAATAAAATTGAATTGAATTGAATTGAATCATTCGCCTTGAGAATAATGTTAAGAGCTGTGTATTGAATGGTACAGGAAAAACAGCAACATGGCCAAAAGCTCTAAAATGAAAAAAAAATGACAGACATTCGGATTGATGTGTGTGTGGACTGAATACAAAGTTTTCTTCCAGGTCTTATCTCTGTTCTTAGTGCAGTCTATAGTGACAGACTGGTGGATTCAGGAGCACACAAAAACACAAACACACAAAAATAAATACTGAGGTTTGAGAACCTCTGAGAACATTTTCGAAAACCTTTGTTTCAGTGACCCAAAATACAGTTTTTGTGTGTATAGGAAAAAAAAAATAACATAAAGAAATCTGTATACATGTGGACAGAGCCTTATTACCTACGTCTGAGTGTTTAGCACTCATGCTAAGGCTTATGGAGTAAAACAATGATGACACACTTAAACACGTATCTGTATTTGTATCTGTTTAGAACGCATTATCTGTGTTCATATTCAGTTACATCCCTATTGCAGATCACACACACACACACACACACACACACACACACACACACACACACACACACACACACACACAAAATACACCTTAATCTACTAACACAAACACACCACTAGAATTACACTGGATAATGAGGCAGGTAGAAATAATGATCGAGGTGTGTTCAGGGTGGGGATGCAGCAAGAGCAATGCAAGGGAAAAACAGTGAAAAGAACAAGAAGTAGATTTATAAAATATTTCTCTGCTCTTACTATCTATTTTATATAATAACTGAAAATTGTTCTGTTGCAGTGACTCAGCAGTCACTCGGCCGTGATGGGGACTGGCGCAGGTGTTTAATTTCAGGAACTGAGGAGCGTTATAACTGGTCATGCAGCACCTGTTTAGTTCTTATCTTATCTTGCTGTCATCTCAGTTTCATGACATTTTCCTGTTTTCATAATTGTGGCTGTTTTTGTGGCTTTGCATTTTATTTTATTTTATTTTATTTTAAGGTTTGTTTGCTCTAGATTGACTCGATGCCTTGGTGCTAATTACTTCTTCTAATTAGACGATGTTCTGAAATGTACAACTTGTACTTTTACTCCAGTAGCATGTTACCAAAGGAAACTCTACTTTCACCACTGCTGATATATTAACAAAGATTTAGAAGCAATACATGTTTAACAGATTAAGTATCCATGTAGACCTCAGGTAGTGAAACTGGTTGAAATCATTTAGCTTTTTAAATACAGTTGTGTACATTTTTTTGTTTCATTTGTTTTATGTGAAAAGGGAATTTATGTCCAAAACATCCCAAATTTTGCACATGCCACAATTACTATTACATTTTTGACATTTATTTTTAAGTTGACCAAATACTGTGCATTAACATGCAGAAAATATTATTTTTTTAAAAATAGATTGCTGCAGAGGTTGTGTTAATGTCTTTTCACTTCAGAAATCAACAAAATACTGTATGTTATTTGGCCAGGGGTGCCCAAACTTTTGCATACAACTATAACAGTTTAATTATTACAGAATCAAATTCAATACATCACTCTGTCCTAAAACATCCTAAAGCTTCTATTCTACATGATGCAATTCATAAGCCACAGTTAATATTAAAGCTAATAAACATGTATTACATTAAGTCTGATACAATTTGGTAGCCCATGTTGACCATTACAAAACTGTACAATCTACAATTATAAAAAAAAAAAAAAAACCTCATAATCTTGATATTAACTGATGTAGGAATTCATCTATCTGTAGCTATTTAACAAGAAGAATATTAAATCTGTGTTTTCATTTAAAAAAAGCAATTACTGTAAACGCATGAAGTGGAAACAGTTTAATATATTAACGTTTACGAGCAGATGAATAACATTTATAACCTATTATTATTATTATTATTATTATTATTATTAATATTTATAACTAATTATTAAATTATGACAAATTACCTTGTGGACAATTGCTTGTATGTGTGTGGCAAGTCAGGGACTGTAACCTCTTTAATGGCTTTTAACTGACGTGAATTTTGTTCCAAACGTAGATGAAAAACGTTCATCTATAATTTATATAATTATAAAAATGAAATACACAAAAGGAGTCATTGTTCTCACACTACACACACACACACACACACACACACACACACACATGCCCATGTGATTGTTGACGTAATTTAATATCTGAAGTCTCACTGTGATTCAGCACTTTCCTCAACTCTGTGTGTGTGTGTGTGTGTGTGTGTGTGTGTGTGTGTACATGACTGTAGGCAGAAAAGCAGTGAGGAAGAGACAGAACGAGAGAGAGAGTGAACTGAAGTGAACTGATGACACACACAATCACACACACACACACACACACATACACACACACTGTATAATGTGATCATGTGAAACGTATCAGCAGAAACACACAACACGCTCTCATTAGCTCACAGCTGTAAAGACTTCCTCCTCTGACATGACACTCTCTGACACAACGCTGCTGGATTCATACACAAGGGTTACAATGGTTGCTATGGGAACCAGCGTGTGTGTCCCCTAAATGCAGGTCATGGCGGTGTAAGTCGAGACCCGCTTTAACATCTGTGTATTTATAAAGCTGATCCACATTGTCACGTCACATCTCTCGCGCTTCTGTTCGCTACGTTGAGGAAAGCTGAGCCATGTGGTTGCTCATGCGGCTACAATTCATTCTGACACACACACACACACACACACACACACACACACACATATATAGACACACACAATTTAAGATTGCTTTAGTAAACCTGTGTAGTCCATTCAGTCCTTCAGCGTTTTATCCTGGTCAGGCTGCAGGTGTACTTTCCCAGAATCACTGGGCATGAGGTTTTGCTTACAAAGGTCCGCATAAGTGACTGACATGACTGAATGGCAACAGCAGTCCCCGTTTAATGGTTAACCGTTAGTGATTAGTTTATGGCTATAAATCAGATGCTTATGTTTTGCATTGTAGTGGTGCTTCACATTACCACTATTGATGAATGCCACAGATGTTCTGAATTACACATGAGGAGAATAAAGAAACACTTCCCTGTCCGATCATCTTTAAACATTCTGTTTTGTGTCATACATTTTTTTTAAAAACAAGTAATGTGGACAGCTTGACATCAGACCAGTGTATATATATATATATATATATATATATATATATATATATATATATATATATCTTGTTTTTAACCAGTGATGCAGGATAGATGGAGCGTAGACAGGTTAGGTAATCACAGGTTATTATAGCAATCACGCAGTCCACAAGTGTTTTCTACACAACTGAGATAACTGCTCATACCTCATACATGTATCATCATGTGACCTCTCGCCATAATGAATCTGTGTGAGAGTTTCAAGTTTAAACACATAATTACACAAGTGCATTACATAAAAAATTTACATGTTGGAACAAGAGAGAATTACTATAAATCACGAGAAGTGTATTTACAAAGAAAAGAGTATATATATATATATATATATATATATATATATATATATGTGTGTGTGTGTGTGTGTGTGTGTGTGTATAAATTACAGATAAAGAACAGGGATCTAGTTTTGCTCCTTTGCTAGTCATTTTTTTTTAGAAGATTTCGTGGTTTGAATCAAGTTAATACAAAACATTTGAACTAAGTCAATATAAAACCCACTCTGTTTTTATTTTTAACCTCCTGACGTTTTTACAGCGTGTACAGAAAAAAAATCCCCATGTATGTCACCTGGCCAGGTGAGGCTCCGCCCACTACAGAAAGCTCCCACAGGAATGTGTATTCAGTTTGCGGCTCAGTATCTAGCAGCTGTAACCCTATACACTTCTCCTCAAAGCCACACTTGTCTCACAGCCAGGGTGAGTCCACGTCTGTTTTTTATTCGATCGCTGATTGTTTCGAGAGGACACGCACAGAGGTGGTTTTAAACTGCATCCCGCGCTCTGTATGCTCTGCAGATTTCAGAGCTAGTGTTGATGCTAGTCAGGTGTTCTCTGGCATTGTGTGGTAGGATGTTTAAACATTGTCAAAAATGTATGTTTTAACTTCTTTTCCTTTCAACGTTCCCTTATTCTCATCTGCGGTCGCTAACAAACTAATGTAATTTATTCATTTCATTCCTGTGCTTTTTATTCTTTGCTTTTTTTCCACTTAATCATAACTCATAATTTTACTTTAAAAAAAAAAAAAAGCAGCATTTAGTTTCATGACGTTCAGATGAGAACGAGGGAAATTCTATCTAACGTCCTCTAACGTATTTGTAGTTTTGTTTTTTTTTTTTTCTCAAAAAAATGATGTTTCTCAGTGTGAACATCATTTATAAGGTTTTGTGGGAAGTAGCGTAATCTCTCTCTCTCTCTCTCTCTCTCTCTCTCTCTCTCTCTCTCACACACACAGTAAAAAATGGGTAGCAATGATGCCCTCTTACTTACTTCCCTACTAGTGATGATTATGCATGATTAATTTAATTTAAGTTTATTCCAAAACTCAGCTCCTTCTTAACAACAACAACAATAAATAAGATCTGCGTCACTGGACACTTGTTGTCCTGACATAATCACAGGTGACAGAGTGTGATGAGACACAAGCAGGAGCATGGAAGTGTGAGCTGTTTATTAACAAAACAAGAAAAACATGTGCTTAAAAACAGCCCTGGATCAAGCAAATGCAGATCAATCAGTATCAAAGCACAATCAAAATGAAGGGCAGAAGTGGCCATATTAGATTTTAGATTTTTTAAAATAACTACAATAATGTTTGTCTCTTATTTTTTCACAGCTGTCTTACAGGTACAGTTGCATCTATTCATTTTTTTTAAACAGCTGTTTTATTTATTTATTTATTTATTCATTTTTTTAGCAACTACAGATAAATTTAGGTCTAGCTGTTTTAAGTAAATTAAAAAAAAAAACAAAACTACAGGTACATTCAGGTGCCTTTAGCATTTGTTTGACAGTCATTTTAGATAAATTTTTTTTACAAAGAACTACAAAGAACAAAAATAAATTTTTGGTTTCTATATTATTTTTTGACAGATGTTTTTAAATTAAAAAAAAAAAGAAAGTCAAATATAGGTCTGCAGTTTTTTTTTTTTTTGCATTTTCAATTTTAGATTGTTTAAAAATAACTTCAGGAACATTTAGACTGTCAGTATTTTTAAAGCTGAATTATGTATTTTTTTATTTATTTATTTTTACAAATCATTTTAGGTAAATGTAGTTCTCTATTATGGTTGACAGTATTAAAAAAACAACTACTGGTAAATTTATGTCTCCATTATTTGGTTAACAGTCATTATAGATTTAAAAAAAAAATGTATTTGTATTTTTGTATTTTACAGCTGTTTTAGATAGTTAAAAGAATAAGTCTGGGTAAATTTAGGTCTGTATTATTTCTTACACACATTAAAAATAATTACAGGTACAGTTAGGTCTCTATTAGTTTTTAACAGCCATTTTAGATTTTTAAATAATAACTCAGACAGTTTAAATTATATGTAGTGAATGAACAGAATAGGAAAAAGGGGTCACCCACAGAATTATTATTATTATTATTATTATTATTATTATTATTATTATTATTATCCAGCAGAAGCTATAAGAAGATATACGTTTTTGCTTATCGTCTCAGTCCAAACATTCAACAATTAAAATGAGCGAGTGCTTTAATTCCTGGGGTTTAATCATGGTTTTATAAAGCCTGACGTGTTTGTGTCCTCGACTAAACTTAACCCTTTCTCGCCGTACACTGATGTTCCATTCCACTGGAGGAAAGGAAATCGACATTTTCAATCATATGAACAAATGTATTATTTTATGGCCACAAGTCTGTTATAAGATTAGTCAGAATGCTGTTGGGTTTCTGTGTGTAGAGTATTGTGACTCTGTGTTTAGCTGCTGGTGAGCAGGGAGATGGGAAAGGGGTGGGGTTTGAGCCCCGTGCTGAGCAAACAATTCACACCTCTCCACAATAACACTGGTACAGAGATAAAACAGACAACACAACTAAAGATTTTTTGATATTAAAACACTGTAAACAACTACCATAATAAAACTAACATTTAAATATAGTAGGCTAGGCAAAAACAGAAATACTTATTAAACACTGCAAATTCTTAAAGGCCTAAGTGTCTACTTTCATATGAACAAAAACAAACTGAAGCACAGCCCTAGTAGAGTCTACCCTGGAGTCCCACTTGACTGCACTTTAATATAAAAAATCACATCTTTCAAAAAGTGCTGCAACTTCAGTGATACGCATAACTTCAGCATTAGCGCTTTGCTATAGCATGGCGGAGTACTGCTGTTCAGTGTGGGCCAGATCTTCTCACACACAGTCAGCAGACGTCCAGCTGCACAACACAATGCGCATTGTGCCTCCACTGCAAATATTCGTCTACACAAAATATTCCTCCACCTTCCCTACAACAAATACGTGTTTAAAGGTGAGGCAATGGAGCTCTGTAGTGACGTTAAAAGCTCAATAAAGGATTATAACCATATGTTCATGGTAGAGTTCATTTTAAAAAAAGAACAAAACAACCCCACGCATTTTGAGAGACGTGTTGTTATAACGCCCAGCCCAGGCACATGTAAAGCTGGTCAACATGTCAAACTTCAAAGTTGAACATTTATTCTCTGGATCTGATGCCAAACTCCTATGCAAGAAGAAGGGGCTCAGACAGCATGCAGTTTTTGTTTAAAATAAAACAATGATAAGAGTTAGGAAACAGAAATAATTTAATTACAGACTAAGATAGCAAACACTGACTAAATTGAGGTAAAGAGTGAACTGGAATGAACATTCAAAAATAGGAATAAAAAGCAAGGGAAATATCTTGAAACTAGAAAGAACATGCACTGCATTATTTTCAAAACCATTAACATTTTTATTTAGTAATCACAAAGCCACCAAGAAGGAATGGCTAACCCTTCAAAAGTCTGAGTTGTAACTGTGTAGCAAAATTCGTCAAAAATCCATCCCTTTGCTAATCATTATGAGCTGTTGTTTTATCCTGATCATGTCATTTATCTCTGCCTGTTTGTGTAGATGTGGTTGTATCTTGTGCTCCTGGGGTGTGTGAGGGTGTGTGAAAGTTACCCCAGTGGTAAGGTTTCATCCAGTTGTGATAACATGCTTCCTAATCACGGAACCGTGGCTCAGACGAGTGCAGCGCCGTACACCGTTACAGCAGACAGCAACACCTATAAAGAAGGAGATACCATCACAGGTAAGACATGATGATGTAAATAACCTAACATACCCAACGTTCACATTAGCAAGTGTGACATTTGAACTGAAATTTTCTCAATTCTATGCATTAATGAGCCATTAGACAGTAAAGTTACAAACAAATCCAAACAATTGTCTCGAATGACTCTCCGGACCAATCCTACAGTGCGTGTGATATGAAGCATTACTTCACGAAGTGGACGTCCTTATGTACTGTGTGGTAGGGACTGTGTTCAGGTGTGTGTGATTAGAAATCCGGTGACCGTGAACGTGACAGAGTTCGTGGATATTGGGCAGTGTAGTCCATGGCAGCCATGTCTGTATGCCATGGCATGTTCTGGGAAACAGAGTTTCTTCCTGATTCTGGTGTTGGCCTGACAGACGTATTATCTGTTCAGTCCAAACAATGTTTTCTTACTCAGTTATGTTCCTACTGTATACACCACTGTTTCTTTGTACCATTGTGTTTTATCATGCAACACTGTCATAAAGTCCTGTTTCATCATACTTCCAGGTTTGGTCACTCACCTGTTGCCCTCAGTTTGACTTTAGCTGAATGGTTTTTGACTCACTATGGAATTCGAAATTTGGTTTTGTCCTAATAATAAAGAACCTACATTCGTCCTGCCTCTCACTTTCCAGTTAAGACTGTACCTGTGTGTTTGGGTTAGTGTGTGTTAATGATGATTTTCAACCTGTTAGCCATAGCATTTACATCCGAAACCATGTGACACTGTGTGATGTAATCTTAGTGTCGAGTTATGAGTTAAACATAAAACTCGGCTTGAGGAGTTCTTTGCTAGCACACGCAACAGCGAGCAACATAAACCCAGCTAAATAAAATGCTCTGTGACACCACTGATTGATAATTACTAAGTAGGTTACTCATTTCAGTATCATAGTGTTGACTTGTACCAAAAACCATGTGCTTACCTGAAAAAATAGTATCAATGGCATCCCTAGCCACACCTCATACAAAGAAGATGAGAGAGAGAGAGAAAAAGAGAGAGAAATGGAGAGAGAAAGCTAGCATAGTGCCCAGCCCCCTGTCTGAACTCAGTTACAAAAGAGAAGTGTTCTTTATGCTAAAGAATGAAGATAGTGTGGATAATGAGGAATGGTTTCTGAGAAGACAACCATATCCTACACACACACACACACACACACACACACACACACACACAGAATACAAAGACCAACCGCAAAAACAAAAAAACCCACAACACAAAAACTCTACACTTGATTTCACCTCTCAGTTTCTAAAAGGATTTGTTTGGCCAAAAATAAATTACACAACGTCCCCTTTACCTCAGACTTTAGTCAGTCGGCTAAGAAAGATCACTGGAGCTACGAGGATAATATAGCTAACAAGTAATGAATATGTATAGCCTAAAGTTTAGCATTTGTAGAAAATTTCAGTGTCTCAAACAGACCTGCTGATGTGGTTTCAGACTCTGGGGGAATAGGCCTAAAGTCTGAAGGTAGCATTTAATATGTATATGCATTTTCTTGAATCACTTATAAAGGTGTTTGTGTTACTGAGCCAAACAATGTTTTAGCAGTATTCAGACAGAATTTGTTTTATTGGACATATATTTGTTAAGGAACGATGCCAGAGGATATCTGTAAATGTGATTGTTTCACGTGAGATAAGTCTTCACCATGTAATCATCACACTAAAAATCCCATTTGTACTACACACACCTCATTTTATTACAATCTGATTGTTTTGAACTTTATTATAAGAGCTTGTTGCAGGAAGTGTGGCCAAGCAAATTGAACTTGATCATTAGTAGATCACATGACCATAACATGTCCGTAGTCTGTATCTGTGCTCACAACTCAGTAACTTCAGGCACTTCCTGGAGTGTCTTTATACTGAAGAAAAAACATAAAAACTCTTTTCCCGCAGGATATAAAACAACCTTTAACAACATGTCAATTCAGATGGTATATATATATATCCGGACCTGCCTGATCCATCCTGATGCACTATTTTTAGTTAGAGATCTCATCATTTGGAGCTCGCTCACTGCTGCTGGGGGGTGGCCCCATATGGATGGCCTGAAGATCATTGAGATTGCTGGGGATGGTGCCACTTGGGGGCTGTGGAGATGGCTTTGGACTGCGGTTCATATGGGGAGTTGTACTGTGATGGCTGGGTACTGCGATTTCTGTGGTGGCTTTGGGGCTGCATTTGCCACGAACAGTTTTGCACTCAGGTCTCCATCAGTGGACAGTGGATAGGTTCAACACAACAGACTTCATTTGAAAACTGTAATCAATTTCCTGGTTACACAATTGCACTATTTGTCCATGTAGTACACAGTTCTAGAAGGGATTCATTTATAATTGCTCTATCTGGTGTCACCCAGATGAGGATGGGTTCCCTTTTGACTCTGGTTCCTCTCAAGGTTTCTTCCTCATATCGTCTCAGGGAGTTTTTCCACACCACTGCTGCCTCTGGCTCGCTCACTAGGGATAAATTCATACATTTGCAACCTGAATGTATTTATTTCTGTAAAGTGTGACAAAACAAATGTCCATTGTTAAAAGCGCTATACAAATAAGTAAATAAAACTGAAAAATTTAGCTATTTCATATGGGAATAAAATCCCAGAGCTACTCCAGTAATAATTGCATTAACACCACATGTAAACTAATTCTGTCAAAATAGGACTTTTGCATGAAGAGTTAAACTGGTGGCTATATACTCTTCTTACCTGTAAGCTACATTAGCCTCATAGCCATTTGGGACAAGGATAATTATTATATTGAATTTCTTCCTTTATGACAGGAAATGCAAACTAACCACTACGACTGCCTTTTCAGTGACTCTGAGTGCAACCTCAGGGAGTTTTAAAGGGTTTCTACTGGAAGCGAGGCTGGTAGGAGGGAACAGTGCCATTGGTTCCTTCAGTGTGGTGAACTCTGACTCCCAGCTCCTGACCTGCTCTGGACTGTCTGTAAGTTTCCTTCAAGAGATCATTCCACAATCTACACAATCATTAAATCAGACAGATATGTTGTAGTGAGAAGAAGATAAAGAAGTCATTCATTTTTGGGTTGGCCTTCAGAACTCCGCTGTCTCCCACACGTCAGCCAGCTCAAAATCGCAAATCCAGAGTACATGGAAAGCACCAACATCTGGCAACCTCAACAACATTGAGTTCAGGTAAGAGTCCTGCTTTCCTTTCCATTTACGTTCTGAAGTCTGAACAGAATATTCATATAGATTTCAGTTAAACACTGCATTTGTCTCATCATTAAATACTTAAAGAATAAAACCTGCTGTTATAGTAAATTGTTTTATTTCTCTTATACCACAACAATTTACCAACTATTACAATTGTTTATTTTCTTAATAACAGACACATTGTACTTTTTATCTGTTTATAGTTACATTTAATCTTGTGGAATGTCTGTAAAATGGTTCATGTTCTCACTTACATTATAGCAGCTATAAACAGTCATTCCCTGACAAGTCTCTCTTTTTTCTTTCTCTTGACATTAATAAGACAAAAAATGCAGTCATGTTACTGAGAAATTGCAAAGAAGCATAAACTCCTCTGTCCTAAAGATGTCGGAAAACTTAAAGTTACAGCTTTACCTCTGACTGTTACAAAGCACTGACATTGGAGACTCCTTCCATAAATGTTAGATAAACATATTTCTCCTTACAGAAAACTTCACAATATCAATGATTTTTAAAAAAAATCTGTTTATGAGGAGCATCCGCTGTAGAAGTCCCTGTGAATGAGCTGTTACTATAGAAACGATAACATGTCAGAACGCACTATTGTCAGAGCTGCTGTTATAGAAAATTAATCAACACCTTCTGACCAATCACAATCCAGAATTTAACAAAGCTGTGGTGTAATGTGTTCTTAACCAACAGTAAACGGCAACATACTCAAACGTTTTTGTAATTCCCTGCACATGGTTTCTTTCTCAGAGTCACATTTCTCCATGATTTCTCCACCTTTTGGGTGGGAGTGAAGAGCTCACAGATCACCTACAACGGCATAGCGGTGAGAGTCTACACTTAGATAAATTAGTTCTTTGGAGAGTTAATGGTCTTTAGCTTGAATTTTAAAAAAAAAAATTAAATTCTTTGCCTTATTAATTTAAGGGGAAATTCTGGTTAGACAGATAGAAAAAGACACACACAGTAAATTGATTAGCTAGATACACTTTTAGAAACAAAGGTTCCTCAAGGGTTGTTTCTATGAAAAGCAAATCCTCTGTTGTAGGGTTCTACTTAGGAACCTCCAGAAGGACAACCAAAGAGTGTTATAGCACAAGGTAAATAGATAGCTAGATAGATGGACTGTACAGACAACTGCATTGATAGAAAACCAGTTAGATATTTAAATAAAAAAATGAGGCAGGAGACAGACAGCAACAGACAAAAATAGACAGACTAAGACATAGACACACAGACAAAATGTGACAGACAGAAATAGACAAAAAGAGACACAGACAGGCAGTCAGGAAAGCAGACAGATAGACAGACCGACAGCCAAAATATAGTTAGATTGTTAAATATGTAACCAAAACAGATAGATAGATAGATAGATAGATAGATAGATAGATAGACAGACAGAGATACAGACAGACAGAGAGAAATACACAGACACAGAGATATAGACAGACAGAGACACAGACAGATTGTATGTGATTATTTACTGACACTGTAACTGCTTTGGATTGTTTTCCTTAAGACTGGTACCATGTCCACCTCATCAGTCACCTCCACCTCCTCCAGCATCTCCAGCGCAGGCTGTGGGAGCAGTAAGACGTGTTTAAGCCAGCCGACTGACTGCGACCCTTCCACCAACTCCAACTGCTACTTCATGTCTGCCACACCCTTGTCGTCAGGGTCAGAATTCAAGTTCGAGATCTCCGGCCGTGCGGAAGGCTACGTCTCCATCGGCTTCTCAGACGACAGAGAGATGGTACGGATTTATCTATCTGAACTGAATATTGTTTTACATTTCGGACATAATTTAATAAAATACCCTGTTAAAAAAACAGATTGAGTAAAGGTAGTTAGAGCTCAACAGTAGCTCTTAATATGATCTTTAATATCGACAATGGATGTTCATAGTGGTCTTTCAACTGTGGGGGGTTCTAGTGAGGTTTCAGTATCGACAATGTAAAGACACAGAGACGGTGGAAAAGACAAACAACCATCAAGAACATAAACATTTACCTCATATGTGTTCACAGATTACCAATAAATTACAGGTACACTTAATTAACATTATACTGTAATTACACTTAGCATTGACCCCTAACTGAATTCACATTCAGTTCTGCCATGTCAAGTCACTGAGAAAGTGTGTGTGTGTGTGTTTATTACAGGGGAATGTGACGGTGCTTAGTACATCACAGAATAACGGCGTGATCAGCTGCTCCTTCACATCCAGGAACACCATCAGCACCACCAGGAGCTCCACACCATCCAACAGCTACTACATCTTCCTCGCCAGCGGTGCCACCAGAAACGGTATTTACATTAATAAAAATCACAATATCATGGATTTATATAATTACTTATTTACCTTTTGTGTTTCGGTGCTTAAGCACTAGTGGATTATCACAGCACCAGCTAGATAGGTCAAGAGAATATACAAACAAAGTCACGTAGTGATGTAGGCTGAGCTTCGAGGATAATAGACACATTAGCACAGCGTTCAGCCTCTCTTGCTTTCTCGCCTGATAGAGATAGGTCTCTATTCTTTGTTTGATTTTCTGCGCTGTCAAGTGCAGCTTACAAGAGAAACAAAGTATTGTCCCCGCAAGCTGTGTCAGCACACTCCTGAGCCTTTTGGATCCAGGTTGGATTATTTTGTTGGTGTTTTGTGAGTTTTTTATTTTACTGGATATTTTTCATTAGCTGTCGGTTACACTTTGGGCTTCTCTGTGCTATCTGGTGGCTAGTGTTTACCATGCTGAAAAGTTGGCGTCCCTCCACTAACTTAATTATCTTAATATGTACATGGATTTTGTGATACCCTGTGCTCCTCTGCACTATCCAGCGTTATCAGTTTGTGGATATATTTTCTTTGCACTTTGAAACTGCCTTCTGGTTATATCCAGAGGAATTGGATTACTTTGTGAGTCATCATCGCGGTATCTCTCCCGGTCTCTTACAGCTCTCCTCGTTTTAGCTTTTCAATTCTTTCCGGGGGTGTTTTTGTTATCGAGGTGATCATGGCTCACGGTTCTATTTTCATGGGCTTCCCACTGATATGTAAGCAACTAAAAAAACTGTTCAACTATTTGTTTGCTATATTGGTGTACGGAAGGGTGGTACGCAATGGTTGTCAAATTGGTTTGTGGAGATGATCATTCTGGCATACAAGAAAGCCCAAAGGCCCCTGCCAGGAGGTATCTCTTGTGATCTCTTGTTCTCCATGTAACTTTTCTCGCTTCTACAAGGTCAATGAGAACTCATGCTGTGAGTTCAGCGGTTCTTCAAGGGTAGCCTTGACAGTTTTTAAGTGAGTGGCATTCCTCATGACTATGTTGGTAGGAGTCATCCACTAGTGCTTAAGCACCGCCTCTGCTGGTCAAGAGGAATGAAACAGAGCGCTAGTTACGTCGGTAACTGTGGTTCTGTGATGACTGCCAGAGGTATTCGTCACTCAGAATGCGCAAGAAAGAGTTACCGAGGCTGAATGCTGAGCTAAAGTGGCTATTATCCTTGAAGCTCAGCCTACGTCACTATGTGACTTTGTTGGTATACTCTCTCAACCTATCTAGCTGGCACTACTGCTTAAGCACCACCTCTGGCAGTCATCTGGAATTTACAGAACCACAGTTACCATCATAACTAGCAAATTTTAGTTTTTGTATAAAAAAAATATACCTTTTAATCTATTTTTGTTGTTTATTTTGTGTTGCAAAAAAAATTTTGTGTTTAAAAAAATTCATGTTCCATTTATACATAGCAGCTTTCTACCACTCAAGGTCACTTTACAAAAAACAAAACAAACAAACAAAAAAAAAACAACCAAAACAAACAAACAAACCAACAAAACTCCCAAAAGAATGGGAAAAGTAATTTCCTCACTATATTTTTATATAAACATTTAAAATATACATAAGCATGATATCATTTCAAATTAAATTAATTACTGATAATATTAAAATATTACTATTACAAAAGAAAAGAAAAGAAAGTTATGTTAAGGGAGAAATAGTGCTTAGAATAACAGTCTGCATTACAGTTGCAACATCAAATATGAAATAAAAGCTGTATTTCTGCGGCATACTTAAATCTCAAATTTAGTTTTTTCTTCTATGTGACATCTACTTTTAAATATACTCGATGTTGTTACTCTTACTTGTTTTGATGGATTGTATTTAGAATTCCTCAATCACATACTAGTGCTTGAGACAAATAAAATGTTTAAGCAATTATAAAAAAAAAAATAGACTTACCATTACTCAGGGATGCTGTAATACTATCACATGTTTATGTGGAGATTTTCTGCACACTCATATGGGAAAATAAAAATGCCATGTCTGCAAAACTGTAGGCACAAAATGTCCTGATCTCAGCTGCAGTGTTTATCCCATAATAATTATAATTTCACACTGTTTCGAGACGTCAGAGTGTTGTTTGTCATTGTGACCATGCAGGCGTGGGTATGGTGTGTGTGTGTGTGTGTGTGTGTGTGTGTGTATAATTACACTGTGACTTTGACTGAACATTCATGTACATGTTGCTACAAGCATCGATGGCTGGTCACGATACTGAATGCAGCGGCTAAAATTGTCCTACCTCTGCACTGCGTTTAAGAAACCATTAGGGTTGAGGTTTATAGCCCTCTACAGCACTATAGGTCTCACTGTGGGCAGAAAACACATACACACAGGAACACACTCATTGAAAGACAGAAAGACACCGCTGACTGTTTCAAGTCTATAATCATGCCACGTCTCTTCTGAATAGCAAGCACGTTAAACAGAACAGCTGTCCTTGACCACTTTTATTCAAATCACACGGGGCACACAAACAAAACTGTTTGTCCTGTTGAGTTACACTACACGGCCAAAAGTATGTGGACCCCTGACCATCACACTCATATGTGACTCTTCCCCAAAATGTTGCACATATGGGTGTGATGATCAAGTGTCCATATACTTTTGGCCATATAGTGTATTTATATTTTGTCTATTTTTGTCTGTAACAATGGAGCTTCAACTTTAACTTTATTGTCCCCCTAGGGACTATTTTTGCAGCAAAGTGCCATGCCATAACCACATCAATACAATATTTTAGTATTAATACAAACAAATAGAGTACAAATACAAAGACATAACAATATATACAAGATATCAAACATGTACGCATGTTCTTGTACACATACTCTGAATTAATAGAAAACCAAATAACGATATGAGAGAAACAGTGTGCTGGAAATAAGTAAGTGGATTATTAGCTGAAGTATGGGTGTGTTTATCTGATAACAGCCTGAGTTACAACAGCACTGAATAATCTGATAACTACGAAAAACAGATAACGACTGGATTATTAGTGCGTGTGTGTGTGTGTGTGTGTGTGTGCATGAGAGAGAGAGAGAGAGAGAGAACACAGTTTGTGAAATTTGCACTGAGCACTTTTTTGTCTTTTTTTTTTTTTTTTTTTTTGTAAACTGTGTGATCTTGGCCTGAGTGAGAAATGAAAGTGTGTGTAGTTACAGTTTGAAGTGTGTGTTCTGACAGGTGTGATCCAGAAGCACACCACTACACCCTTAATTAGCAGCACTAAGGTGGACATCACCAATCCTCAGACACTGGAAAGTCAATCACAGCTACCTCCCATTGTTAAAGCTCACGGTAAGTGTTGATTTATTTCTTTAATTCATCTGCACACAAAAACTTATTATTTCATTATAATAACTAATGCACTGTGTTTGTGTTGTTCCCTGCTGTGTATTACTGTGGATTAGCGTGTTTTAAAACATATGTATTCATATACGTGTGTGGATCTGAGTGGAAACAAGAAAGGCTCAAGATACAAAAGACTGAAAAAAGCAAAACCAAAAATGAAAAAAGAAGCACAAAAAATGAAGTCAATGAAAAGTTTGAAAATAAATAAGAAATAAAAAAATATAGCCTCAAAAAATAAAATACAAAAATAATGGCGCAGAATCTCAACATACAAAACAAACAAACCAAAAAAAAATTCTCACAATAAAAAAAGCAATTAAGAGAAAAAAGTCTCAACATCAAAGGAACTGATAAAAGGAAATGTCTTAAAGATGTCTTGAAAAACGTGAAAAATTAACAGAATATTTCAGAAAAGAAAAGTCTTAAAAAAGAAGTAAAAAAGAAAGTCTCCAAATAAAAAAGAAACAAATGAAGTTAAAAAAGAAAAAGGAACTCCTCAAAAAAGAGAAATAAAAAAGAGAAAAAGGAAATAATAATTTCAAGTTTTAAAAACAAACGGAACTAAACAAAAAAAGTCTCAAAGTAAAATGAACAGAAGTGGCAAGAATCAAAATGAAAAGGAAATGAAAAAGGAAAGTCTTAAAATGACACCATGAATGAAGTGTCTGAAAAAGTAGATCGACAAATTCAGATTCTACATGTACAAAGCGATGTTATCTTTTTTTAGTAAAGTATTTTATCATGTGTTTGTAAAGCACAGAAACCATGTTCTTACATATGTGCGTATTTAAACCAAGATAAAATAAAATGTTCATATAAAAAAACAAAAAAACATAGTGGATAGTCTCAAAATAGCGAGTAACAAAAATAAAGTGTCTTAAAATAAACAGGAATTAAGAGAAGAAGGTCTTACATATGAACATATTAAAACGAAATAAAGAAATAAAGGAAAACAGAGAAAAAATAATGAAAGAAAGTCTCACAATACAAAAAAGTTTTACTCAAAAAATAAAAAGGATTGTCTCAAAATGAAAGTTAAAAAAAGTCTCAAAATAAAAAGAGATCAAAGAGAAGTGGATTGTGTCAAAATAAAAGGAAATAAAAGAGTGACGTGTGTGTGCGAATGAGAGTGTGTGTGACGTAATTGTGTGTGTGTGTGTGTGTGCGTGTGTGTGTGTGAGACGTTATTGGGTGCGATGTTATTGTGTGTGTGATGTTAATGTGTGTGACGTTATTGGGTGTGATGTTATTGTGTGTGTGATGTTAATGTGTGTGTGTGTGTGTGTGTGTGTGAGACGTTATTGGGTGTGATGTTATTGTGTGTGTGATGTTAATGTGTGTGTGTGTGTGTGTGTGTGTGAGACGTTATTGTGTGTGATGTTAATGTGTGTGACGTTACTGTGTGTGATGTTATTGTGTCAGATGTTATTGTGTGTCTGTGTGTGACGTTATTGGGTGTGATGTTCTCTTGTGTGTGCTATTAATGTGTGAGATATTGTGTGTGTGTGTGTGTGTGTGTGTGTGTGTGTGTGTGTTATCTGGGCTGCAGGCTGCCTGATGCTGATTGCCTGGATGACCACGGGCAGTATGGGAATGCTCATCGCACGCTTCCTAAAGAAAGCTGCCCCTGGACGGAGGTTCTGCGGGAAAGACTTCTGGTTTGTGGTAGGTTCTTGGGGTTCTGTGTATTTTCATAAGATGAAGTACACCAACAGCTCTCTAATATTTCCAGCCACAGAGCCACTAAAAGCCAGAGCACAGATTGAGGTGTGAATATTGGGTGAGAAAGTGAAAGCTCATTGCTGAGCTACTGTACAGCAGAAGTGTGAGTCCCAGTGAACAGTGATTACAGCACAGCGCTGCTGAGCTCAGTGTTCTCACTGGCCAGAAGGCGTTCATCTGAGTAGCCTGACGCTCTCATATTAAACACCACGTCCTTACTGTACTGCAACTGAAAGCTGAACTGTCTGTGTGTGTGTGTGTATGTGCGTGTGTGTGTGTGTGGTCCTCAGGCTCATGTGTTGCTGATGGTTCTCTCAGTTGCAGCGACCATCATCGCCTTTATCCTGATATTTTCATACGAACGAGAGTGGAGTGGGGTAAAAACTACACACACTATATATTACACACTATATATTACACAATACACAATACATACTCTGCACTATACATGTATTAAATTATTATTATTGTTGCTGTTGTGGTGTGTGTGTGTGCTTAGGGAGCTCATCCAGTCTTGGGCTGTTTGGTGATGATCCTCAGCCTCGCTCAGCCAATCGGCGCCATGTTCCGCTGCTCACCACAGGACGAGAGGTGAGAGAGAGAGAGAGAGAGAGAGACAGAGAGAGACAGAGAGAGAGAGACAGAGAGAGAGAGAGACAGAGAGAGAGAGAAATACAGAAAACAAGACAGACAGGCACACACATGACATTCGCTCTGTTCTTTTTCCTCAGGAGATTTATCTTTAACTGGGCTCATGCCATCAACGCATTAGCCATTAAAGGGTTAGCAGGTGAGAACGCTTCTCTTTCCTTTCTTTTTCTTCGATTATATACACACACATATATGCATATACATGACCTTAATATGATCCTTCGTCTGGTGGTCAGTGGCGGCGATCTTCACCGGCCTGCTGCTGGCCGACAGCTCGGACTCTCAGTGGCTGCCGAAGGTGATGGGCGGATTCGTGGCCTGGGAAGCGTTGCTCTTCCTCTGCCAAGATTTATACCACAAATACAGCCAAAAAGGTAAAAGCTCCCATACTGATCATCTCCAACACTGACAAGCCCTAACGTCTGAGTGTGTAAGCCACAGTGTGTAAATAATGGATTCTTGAGCCAAGTAAAATGTTATTATATTTGATAACTGATTATTTTTTTAACCGCTATTGCAACACTTTCAAAACCCTGTTTCAATGAAATAGGAGTCACATGATTTAGGGTCGCATGGAAAAATGAGATAACTGTAAATAGAAGCACAATGGAGAGAGTGAAAAAAGTAGACACTGATCTGATTAGATTAAAAGAAAAAAAGGGGAAAATTTGTGATTTTCAACAACACAATCTAGTGAATACTCAGTGTGAAGGATATACAATACATTTTGTCAGCTCTTCTTTCTTTCTTTCTTTCTTTCTTTCTTTAGTAACTGCTCAAGATTGTTAAAAGGATTTTTTTCCCCTGAAATGTAGTGGATGTCTGTTAGTGTTTATAAGCTTTCATTAATTTAAAAGGGAGAATTATGGACATTACGTTTCGCTTTATAAATAAATTGTTCATAAACAATGTTTTTTTTCCCCTCAGATATGGACGAATGCGATGCTGGTGGGGTGAGTGTGTGAAATCATTTTACTTCGGTTACTTACTACATGTACCTCTATTTTAAAGAGATTTCACTCCATATGAAATGTTTTTGCTTTATTTTATTCTACTTTATTAGGTGGGTAAAGGAACGCTTCTGCTGATGTTGTTCTTCACGGGAAACCTGGCATTCCTGGTGGCTCTGCTTGTCGGAATTGGAAAAGCATAATTATGGACACAATATCCGCAAATCTGAACCACGTTTTTTTTTTTTTAAATAGAAACTCAGTTTTTCTGTTTTTTAATCTGGTATATAAGCACACATAAACATTTCTGGGTTCATTTGCTTTCGCACTCATCATGATCTTTCAGTAATATATTCAGAAACTCTATGAAACATGTTTTTGTTTGTTAAAATCAAATTTATTTACCAGATTTCATTTCCCAAGCAAGACTCCACTGGTGGTGTGATGAAGCAGAGTCCCTGTTACCACCTCAACGTTGTTTATTTTCCTTTAACAGCACGTCCAAGTGTTTTATTCCTCTTATACTGCAGCAACTTGCCAACAATTATAATTTCTTATTTATTAAGAAAAAGTCTTACTTTATCCAATTACGGTTGCAGTTAATGTTCATGAAACAAGTTAGTTCCTGTTCTCACTTATGTTATAGCAGCTATACATAGTCTTTCCCTCGCCAGCCTCTCTTTCCTCTCTCTCTTGAAGAAGACAAAAAAATAGTGCAGCTTGATTAGAGAACTGACTGAAGACGTTTTCAGGAAAAAGGAGTGCGTGTCATGCTTAATGTTTGAATGAAAATATTTGCCATCGTAATATGATGTTTATGAGGTTATATTCAAAAAGGAGGACACAAACGTTCGAACTGATATAAGTGACATTTTTACACATACACTGTTTTATTTTTCTAATAATGAAAGCACATGTGTGAAACCAAACAAACCAAATATGTAGTTGCTGTAAATAACACTTCCTTCTTTATTTTCTCCTAAGGGTGTACAAACCTTTGCCTTAACTCTAGAATTAGGAATAGAGCTCTGTATATTTATGAGATATTATTATTAATATTATTTTTTTGAATATATTAAAATCAAATCTTACCTTTTTTTCCTTATTACTGTCAGTGTTGCATTAATAGCAGAGCAGAAAGAGAGAGAGAGAGAAGCGAGAGAGATAGCAATGAGGAAACGTGTTGGCACCTGATACTGACCCCTGGTTCACACTGAGAGATAAGGAGGCCTCTGTAGTCATGTGACACACTAGGACTAAATGAATATCATTTTTCAAAAGGTATGTTATTTATAAAAATAAAAAAATAAAGAATAAAAAAAACAACCTGACACTGCCAGCTAGTGTAGATTCACCATTCAGGACTAGCAAGGTAGAAAAATGAATGAATTAATCAAATATTAAACTTTATTTAATACAATAAATAAAATTATAGGCAGTAAGACTAAGGCAAACAATAAATGCTATAACTGACATACAATTACCTCTGCAGCTACAAACACATATTTTCTGATCACAGGACAGGATGTTAGGTGTCTAATTGACAGGAAGACATCATCAGGCGTCTCCAGCCACTCTCGAGTACCATTCTCTGTAATATATTTCACTGCTCATCGAGTCCCATCACTGTTTACATCAACAGTAACTGACTACGACTCAGTGGCTTTAACTTCAGTTATAATCCCACTTTATTCTTTGATCATATCACTGATTTATTAGATTTCTTTGGCATCCACATGGAAAACAATTATATCTTAACAAGTAAAAATAATTTGAATATAGGCAAATTCAACTAATAGTTCTCTTTATTAGATTGTTATAAGATTATTAAGCCTATTTTTATATATTTTTACTCATTTCAAGCTTGTCTTATTCTATGGGAAGATCATTTTGATTATTTCAAGCATTTATTTCTGGCAAAAAAATAAAAAATAAAAAATCTGCCAACAGAATAAGACTATATTAAGCTTGCAATTAGTAAATATGTCTAGATTAATGGTCTTACATTTGTTATTTAATAATCTCACAATGAGAATTATTAAATAACTTTTCCTTTATTCAAGACATCTTCACTTGATGTCTTTATTGTAGTGATAAATGACTGATAAATGCATTCAAGCTGATTAGTTTGGATTTTCGTGAAATCAAGAACAACTGCACCACCAGCAGTTCATTTCAAATGAACCCGTCCTCCATTTTGGATGTGTTGGAGTTGGGGTCATGTGACAACCAGGGACCAATCACATTAGATCAGGCATCTGACCCCTTCAGATATCCCCATGTTTAAGCAAGAAAAAACTGAAATATTACCCCTGTCCTGGAAAGCATAAAAAAAAAGTGGCACTTTTGAGGGCTTTTTGCGTTTGAAAATAAATAAATAAAGGTTTCAGGCTTAACGTTATCAGGGTAGGTCACAGGGAAAGAAAGAAAATGAGAAACTGACACTGTATGTTTATCTTTTCATCTCAGATCTCATTACTATTCCAAAAGCATGCCATCATCTTCACAGAAAAGGTCTGTCTTATCTCGCCTGGATGATTTTTATCTTTAATATTAGCTTCCAGTCACACTGAGGCAGCAGCGTGTCTGAGCAGCGTGTCTACATTTCATTATTAAGTGTAATAACGTTTTCACATGAATGATCAATACGTAGAAACACCACATTAGTCTGTCTCTGCTCTGATCTGGAAAACAAATCTGAGTGCTGATGAAGAGGCTGGATTGTGATCTAGTCTTTGAATTAGTGAAGCCTTTTATTTTAACCACCATGTTTACAAGCAGGGGAGAAAAAAGTACTGGAAAATCCATCCATCCATTTTCTGTACCACTTATCCTACACGGGGTCGTGAGGAGCCTGGAGCCTATCCCAGGGGACTCAGGGCACAAGGCGGGGGGCGCTCTGGATGGGGTGCCAACGCATCAAAGAGCACAATTGCGCACACATACACAACCATTCACAGACTACAGACAATTTAGAGATGCCAATCAGCCTACAATGCATGTCTTTATCCTGGGGGAGGAAACCAGAGTATCTGGAGGAAACCCCCGAAGCACAGGGAGAACACCCAGACTCACCGCACACAGGGCGGAGGCAGGACTCGAACCCCCAACCCCGGAGGTGCAAGGCAAATGTGCTAACAAATAAGGTACTGAAAAATATACATTAATAACAATATGGGGTATTGTGTCAAAAAAAAATGAAGCAGTGAGTCAGAATATTACTGGAGAGAAAACTAAAAAGTGTCAACATTTCAACAAAGGAACATCTCTGTAACAATAGCAGATGAATTTCTTCTTCCGGATAATATTAGAAGAATGTTCTGGAAACTTTACGGATGTTACAGACAGGTCATGTTTACGCTATGAAATGATGTTGCAATTATTACAGAGATTCTTGTTTATCACACTGGATACAAACAGATTTATTCTTAAATTTACAAAGAAATGTGGTATTCATGAAAATTCAGTTAGCTATGAGCTTTGCCTTTAATGGAGTTTTAAATGTAAATGCGCCTTGAACACACTTGGCAATCTACGGCTGAATGGCGTTTATCATCATGTGCATGAGAATACGAAGAAGCTGAACTTCTGTAACTCTGTCAGGAACTTTTAGTTGTAGTGACGGAGAGTCAGGGAAATAGTGAGGACCCATGTGTAGGAGTTTATTAACATACACAATCCAGATTCTTAAGAGCTCTTTTCTTTTCTTAAAAAAAAAAAAAAGCAGCTCCAGGTCATACACAGGTGAAGCACTGAACAATAATGTCTAAATGGCAATTCGAAGGCAAGCTGATGGTCACAGGCACTAATCAGTAGACAGATTATAAACTGATAAAAGGGGAGAGATCAGAAAACTAGGAAGGGACATTCACTGAAATGGCAGCGAGACCAAAAGTGCAGAATTTACATGAACTTTAACTATCGGCGAGGCTTCATGTTCTTACTGCGTATCCATGTGCTTTATATAAAACACAGACAGGAAATGGAAGGAGTAGATGTGTTTTTAAGAACTCGGGGGAGGTTGCCCTCTACTGGCGTGAACTGTCAGTGACTGATGTGACATTACAGGGTGTCCCAAAAGTCTCCATACATAGAGGCGAATTTACACTTTTTAGCAAAAGGTCTCTAGTATACTTAGTTTATATATATATATTTAAAAAGAAAAATATATGTAAGTAATGATGTCTGAGAATTGCAAAAAGAATTAAGATCTAAAAGAAAATGTCAGGATGTTTTTTACTTTAAATGATACTTAAGTATGTTAATAAAATACTGTCCACTGTTCCAGGAAGGTTGAACTTCTTTAAATGTATGAATACGTTCACAGAAACTTCCTTAATAGAACTTAACAGAAGCGCTTTAACTGTGGAGTTGTCAGAGACTTTCATTCCTAACACTTACAAGTACACAGTGATACTATTAGTCCGACTGTAGTTACTGAATAATTCATAGAACAGTCAGTCAGTGAAATAATATACATTAGGGAATAAGATGCGTTTAAGATAAATAGCTGAATAGTAATCCAGGAAGTGAAGGGTTAATATCATTGTGCCTTGATTCATATTTAATAAATGAAGGATTATTCCATAAGGTTGGATGTTTTTATTGTGTGTTTCGGAGTTATTTTGCTCGAGTAGTTACTCGTGTAACCTTTCCTCTGTGACTTTAGTGATTAATGTTATTCCTCACGTCTCGCCCACACACACTGTCCAGAGGGACTCGTAACTGAAGGAAATATGAAGCTGCATGTCGCACTCGGCTTGGAGCAATCCAATTAGCACATAATCACACCTCCTGTGCACAATGTTCCCCTAAAGCACTGTGTGAAGAGCAAACACACACACACAGGTCTGAGAGATTTACACAAGTTTCGTGCACTGTAACATCTTGGTGTTAAACCAAGAAAATGATCCACCATCTTGTGTGAAGACACTACAAAAGTAAGCAATAAAAGGAAAGTTCATTATTTTCCTATAACAGCACATCACCAATTTATTTGCTACTAAATTGACGTCTTACTTTTTAAAAAAAAATCAGTTTATAGTTACATTCAGTGTTGTAGAATGTCAATGAAACAACTTAGTTCCTGTTCTCACTTATCTTATAGCAGCTATAAACAGTCGTTCCTACACCAGACTCTTTCTCTCTCTCTCTCTTGAAATTAATAATAATAATAAAAAAAACACAGCTTGTTGTCTTTGGTTACAGAGAAACTGCAAAGCGTAAACTCCTCTGTCCTGAAGATGTCAGAAGACTTAAAGATACAGCTTAACCTCTGACTGATATAAAGCGCTGACACTGGAGACTCCTTCCTTAAATCAGAATCAGAATAATTTTATTCTCCCTATAGTTCTACATTTATTAGGAATTTTCCTTGGTTTTTGGTCATAACATGATAACTCAGTTCAACACACATCTCAGGCAACAGAATACAATTACCATCCTAATATACAAATATTGTACCTACTATATAAATATGCAAATATTACATCTTAAGCAGAAATGGTAGGCTCAGTTGTAATTTACATTACAGTGGCAGTAGAAGTAGCAGCTGGATACAGTTCACGGTGCATTAAATGGAGTGGAACAACTGTGATATATAATAAATAATAGCAATTATATATAGTTTGTAAAAACCTTTAATGCAGATTGCTTGTTACTGGCAGGAGAGCATTAACCTGTATATAAACCTGTGATTTGCAGCTGTACTACTGTCAGAGCTGCTGTTATAGAGAATTAATCAATACCTTCTGACCAATCACAATCCAGAATTCAACACTTTATTTAATTTGTTCGGTGTTTAGGTGATGATTCCCATTTGGATCTTTGTGCTGTTTTAACTGATCAAGTCGGATGAGTGGTGAAACATCTTTATAAATGAAGTAAATGAGACCCACTATGACAAGAACTTCTGGAAACGACAGCAGTGCATTAACGTGGTGGCTAAGGTAAAGAAAGTAAGGGCTTCATTTCGAATTAGGGATAAATCAGATCATGATGTTATGTATAGAAATGTGCACAATGCCAAGAAGTAGCATGTGCTGTAAATGTCTCAGTGGGAGATAAATGCTCTTGGACATGTCATAAAAAAAAAATATGAGATGGGAGGAAAATTTCAGTGCTATTCTAATCTTTTTGCGCTCCTCCAAGAAACTTTGCCTTCTCTCGCATTTTTTTTTTTTGTGTTCTCGTGCAAAGATATTTGTGTTCTCTCACAAACACAAATATCTTTGTAAGAGAATGCAAAAAAAAAAAAATTGAGAGAGAACACAACGTTTCTTGCCAAAGCATAGAAGCACTGAAATATAGATTTTCCTCCCATTTCATACTTTTTTCCATTACCATGTCCCCATAGGGGCTCCGTATAAAACAGAGACCTAACTGTCATGAGAACATAGTGACTTAATGGTTTCTTAAAGCTAAAGCTGGCCATTAAACACTTTAACACTGGTGACTTTAACACCAGTATGCTATTGCACCATCTGTCCAGCAGATGTCACACTCCACTCAGTATTAGGTAAAGAAAGAGCCCCATATTGTCACTTAGACACAAATCCGTTGCAGTGAAATACTTTAACGTAAATATCCTAGCTTAGAAAGCTCAGGTCAGAGTGCAGGGTTAGCCATGATGTGGTGCTAATGGAGCAGAGAAGGTTAATAGCCTTGGTGATGCTGGAGCTTGAACCCTTGACCTTCTGATCAGCCTGGAGCCAAAACCACTGATTACTGATAATGTTTTCCAAAAGTGGTGCATGCTATTGAAGTGTCCTACTGTTTTTCATAAAAGTCTATGATTTTAGAATCCAGAGATACAGGATACTCATGAAGGAAATTATTTTTTCAATCTATGTTTAATCTAGGAACCTTGACCTAATACTAGATAAGAAATAAACCTCAGTATGTGGTGCTGTTATAATAAATTAATACCGGACAGGTGAAGTGGGGTTACTGTTAGCAGACCAGCTTTGTTTTTTTCTCCTATGCCCCTATGTATTTTATTCCTCTTATACCACAGTATTTTGCCAATAATTACAATTTGTATTTAATAAAGAAAGACACATCATATTTTTATCTGTTTATAGTTACATCTAATGTTTGGTGAGTTAGTTCCTGTTCTCACTTACGCTATAGCAGCTATTAGCTGTCATTCCCTCACCAGACTCTCTTTTCTCTCCTTCTCCTGAAGCTAATACGACAAAAAACTTAGTTTGTCATGTTAATGAGAAACCACAAAGCGTAAACTCCTCTGTCCTGAAGATGTCGGAAAATGTAATGTTTTACCTCTGACTTTTACAAAGCGCTGACACTGGAGACTCCTTCTATAAATGTTAAACAAACATTTCCTTACAGAAAACTTCATATCAACAATTTAAAAAAACAATTGTTTACGTGGAGCATCCTCTGTATGAGTGTGTGTGAATGAGCTGTTGCTATAGAAATGATGACATATTAGAATAAGCATATTAATATAAATGTGTGCTTTGCAGCTGCACTACTGTCAGAGGAAAATTAATCAGCTCAGTGGTATAAAATGGATATTTTAGCTGATATTGCTCAGGCACTGGAACTATAGAGCATGTTGTCCGAGGAAAATAATTATTCCACATTCTTGTAATTCTGCACTTGCTGTTCATTATTAAGTAGAACTCATTTCCGTTTTACCAGAGTCTGTTATTCTCCTTCAAATTCTAATGATTTGTTCATGGGCACAAAATACAAATTCCCGCAAATGAGTACACTGATTGGGAATGAAGGCCACATAATTTATAAGAGTACTTAAAAAAAAAAAGATAACCAACAAATCAATTACTGCGATCATATTATTACCTCTGTGAAGACCATGTTGCTGACAATGTCTTTACATGAGATTATAAGTAACTGTAAAACCAATTTAATTTGTCTCCTGAGCAAACTTTGAGCTCTTTTTGTTGTAATTCTCATTCGTGATCATTATTCCAGTGCTACAAAGAGACAGGAGGAAAGAAAATACAGCCTTGTTTGAATTGCAAATATTAAAATGCCATTAATCCGGAGTGGAAATATTTAATTACATGATGTACCATTAATAGAACAGCGAGATCTTAGGCCTGTTAGTGCACAGTAGGATGTGATGAGCCTGTTTAATTTTTAAATAATTTAAGTTTTAAATAATAATGCCTGACAAAACGCCACAGCAGAGGCTTTATCCTGGCTACTTAGGTGGCCATTTCCCTGAAAGCCTGCTGGAGATTGCTTTAAAAATAAAAATCTCCCACAGAAATGTTTAGAGGGCAGCTTGCAGTGAACAGAGGGATAAGTAACCATTAGGAATTCAGCAATGAGCTATAAAATTGCTCTTTATTTACAAACATTAACCTATTCATAAGAAACACACTTTTTTTTTTATCAAACTTGTTACTCAGTGGTAGACATATCAATCGTAGCAGTTGAAATAGTCCACCTATCACCTTCACTCACAATAGAAAGCTTTTTCTTTGTCAACGCTGCTGAGATTAAACTTTAATGATGTGTCCAGAAATGTTGTAGAACTCAGCAACAAAGCCAAAGAAAAAGCCACAAAAACTGGAGGTTAAACTCCACTGGTTGGCTTGAGAGTCTGTCAGATTAGCTTCGTTCACATAATGAACCATTTCTGCTCCCTGATATTTCAAGCTGTTTCTTTGATTCCACTGCAGATTGTAGTTTTTCTAGAACTTCTCATAAAGTGTTTGACTCAGCCACTGTTCTTGTTGTAATGGAATTAAAATTACCCTATGAAGACTACACTCGGCAAAAACTCAGAAGTGTGAAAAGCACCCATTAATTGCAAGCAGCACTCACTGCGTTGGGAAATTTAACACATGCTGATGGGGGAATTCATGACACTAGCCACATAAACGGGTATAAGCTAGATCTATAAACTAGTTAATTTTAGTCATGAAGAAATGTCTGACAATCTACAATTATGAATAACTGATAAATCTTTAAAAAAATATAGATAAATATCAGCTACCTAAAAAACAAGCATTTCATGTACATTTGCAGATCAACACCTCCATTGGGGCAACATTCTGTTCTGCAATGTTTGGCAAAACTTGGTTTGAGTGCCTTTTAAGAGAAAAACACAGGTGATGCTGCCTTCAAATCTGGCCAAATTAAGGCACCTCAGTGGGGATCTACTTTCTGTTGGTAGTGTCAGGGGTTCACACAGGGTTTGAATGCAAATTCAGGTTTATTAAAAGAGATCAAAGCAGACAATTGAAAGGGTGAAGCAAACAGAATACACTAGACTAGGGCAAACTTGTAAACTATACAGAACTGATAGAAAGCAGGAATCAGACAACACACTGAACAGTGGAATATCTGGGTTAATTAAAGGGATTAGTGTGATTGGGAACAGGTGTGCGTGATTAGTAATCAGGGGGCTGTGAACAGGGATATAAGTAATGTGATAAATCAGGTGGTGTGTTCTGTAGTCCATTGCTAAAAAGTGATTTTGCTGATTAAAACATCTGTAACATTTAAATGTTGGCATTTCTGTTGCTGCTCCATACAATTTTAAGCCTGGCTATTCCAAAACCCTGACATTGGAATCATGTTGGGTTATTTGCTCTGAATTGGGGTAGGACAAAATATGGGCTGTACACACACACATATCAGTGAGTTCATGCTCAGACTCTGGCCTGTGGATTTATGTCTGTGGATGTTGTGGATATTAGCAGTTAGATGCAGAGCTGCAGGACATAGATTCACCTGCTGAGCTCTTCCCTGCTGTTATGTAGACACCTGTGTACTTCAACACAAACTCTGCCTTTCCTTCTGCACTGACATTTAACATTAAAGGCAGTCGTTACCACAAACACTCCCGAATATGCCCTTGGCTCTCTTCACTTGCTGTTCCTAGCAGATCTTTGAGTGAATGGCATGTGTCAGGGGAAGATAAACAGGGCTAGTAAAATGCCTTGCCTATGGGTCCAGCATCCAAAAGGTCATGTGTAGGATTCTGCTTGTAGACTCTTTATGTCACAGCCAAGTCAACATCCAGAGAAAAAAAAATTCCTGTGATTTAAACTGGTGACCTTCTAGTCCTCGTATTGCATCTTCGACCACAAGAATATTTATTGTTCAAATGACAATAATTCTGGAGCAGGTCTGAGACACCCATTTGACACATGGAACGCAGGCCTGATCAGAGCTACATTCACACCAAAGCAAAGCCATGTTATGGACCATAAACTTGCCTAAATTGATCAATAAATGCTTTAGATTTACTAATAGCCTTACTGTCTCAACATTAAAATAATTAAAATTAATCTCAAAATTTTCTCTGCAGTGTAGTATTAGTAGTGGTAATTGTTTCCTTTGTATCAGCACTTACCAGCTATCAAAAGTGGTTCATCATGGTTCATGGATTTCTCAGCTTAGTTGTTCTGAGCTTGTCCCCTACTGGTGACCATTTTGCAAATTCTTTCATCTTCAGTAAACACTTTATCCTGATCAGGTTCATGGGGAATCTAGAGCCTCTCCTGGGAACACATCCTGTGAGATGGTAATACACCCTGAAAGGAACACCAGTCCATTTCAGGGCACATTCACACACTCATTCAGACCTAGGGGAAAGTTAACATAGTTGGTATTAATATTGTTAACTGTTTGAGTATCCTGTCAATCATATTGGGTTTAAAATGCTCTTGCCATATTCCAGTGGCCTATGGAAGCTGTTCTAGTGAAAGCACAGGTCGTCAGTAGATAATCTTCACCTGGATGACCTTCCTGTGAGATTGCTTCTTAACTGTTATGTGTACTTTAACAGATTTAAAATTATTAGTGCATGCTAAGGTTACAGCATCGATGTTTATCAAACCACACCTGCATTCTGTGCATGCTTTGACTGCAAACAATGACACCCCATCAAACACACTTCTAAATCTGTTAAACTTTCACTCCAGGTAACATGCTCATAATGTTATAGGGCTCTGCAGGAAGTCAATCCTTGAAAGGCAGCTGGACCTTGTGGCATTCCACCAAAGGTACTGAGGACCTGTGCTGAACAGCTGGCTGGAGTGTACATCTCACATCTCCCTCATCTAACAGATCATCCCAAACTACTTCAAACACTCCACTATTATTCCTGTGCAGAAAAAAAGCCAGACTAGCTTGCGTTAATGTCTACTGACCTGTCACACAACAGCAATAGCCATGAAATGCCTAGAAAACTACTCAACATCAACATCATCATTCTGGACACCCTTAAGTTTCATTACCACCCAAACAGGTCTGTGGACAGTGCATTTTACATTTCCATTTTACATTTATGGCATTTGGCAGACGCCCATATCTAGAGAAATGTACAGAAGTAATTTAAAGTGTCTATCAATAAAGAGATCCTGATATTGGTTTGCTAGTTTACGGACTAAGAATACTTTCAGTCTACAAAACTCTGTTAGTAGGTAATATCGTATAAAAAAACACACAGACAACACAATAATTTTTAAGTGCTAAATTAAGTACTTCATGAAGAGGTAGGTCTTTAGTCATTGTTTGAAAACAGCCAGTGACTCAGTTGTTCATCAACTTTCATTCATGGGAAGTTTATGCCACCACCTAGCTGCCAAAAGAGAGAAAAGCCTTAATGCATACCTTCTTTGTACCCTGAGAGATGGGACCATTCGAGCAGTGCTAGAGGATCACAATGAATGTGGTGCAGTGTGGGGTGTGATAAGTGCTTTAAGGTGGGTGGGTGCTGGTCCATTTTTCGCTTTGCAGGCGAGCATCAGGGTTTTAAATCTGATGCAGGCAGGAACAGGAAGCCAGTGGAGGGAGCGTGTCAATGGGGTGGTGTGGGAGAAGTTAGGAAGGTTGAAAAGAGACAGACTTGCCAAGAGTGATGAACAAGATTTTAATTTTGCTGGGATTAAGTTTCAGCTGATGAACTGCCATCCATGAGGAGATTTCTGTAAGCTGAGATCCAAGCAGACACCTGAATTTCTGAGGGGGGAAATGAGAGGAAGATGAGAATTTGGGTGTCATCCACAAAAGAGTGGTATAAAAAGCCATGTGAGGATATGACCTCACCAAGAGATCAAGTACAGAGGGAGAACAGAAGAGGACCAAGTACTGAGCCTTGTGGGAGAGCAGATGTGGATCCTCTCTATGTCACCTGATATGACCAACCAGATGAGAATTTGGACAGGAGAGCACAGTAAGAGATGAGATACATGTCGATTTGATTTCTGCCACTTCTCTCTGCTGTTTTTAATTCTCTCTGATTGCTGCTCAACACATCTGATAGCTAAGGAACAGGGGTAAAAATCTTCCTTGCTTTAGAAGAGAGAGGGCAGAGGAATTCCATGGATGAGGAAAGTGAGGAGGGGAAAGTGTAAGTGGATACCTCCAGTGGTAGAGAAAAAAGGATTCAGGGTCTGGAGGGGATGATCGAGTGGAGGATTTGGCACGTGGGAGAGAAATATTGATAGCTGATGTTAGGCAGGATAGGGAGGGTGATGGTGAAGGATACCAAGTGATGACCGGAGATGTGGAGTGGGGTAGCATTGATGTCTCTAGTTGGAGAGCGATGACTTATGAACAGGTCCAGGACATTTTCTCCCTTGTGTGTGGGAGGGCAGCTGTTGAATATCAGGGAGAAGGAATACAGAAGATGGAGAAGCCAAGAGGACTGGAACTTGTCAAAGGGGAGGAGAAACTCTCTGAGATTGAGAGATACTGTCAGTAGGGAAAAGACTGAGGAGCTTGTCAATATCTTCAAGAAAGTCTCTTAGGGGACTAGGAGGGAGGTGGATGACGATGATGAGAAGGTTGATCAGAAAGGTAAAACTGTAACTGCATAGAATTTGAAAGATGAGATGTTGAGATGAGAAAAGATGTGAAGCATCATCTCTGAGACAACAGCAAACCTGTTCCACCACCCCTGCCAGATTCTCAAAGAGTGTGAGAGAAAGCATAAGCAAAGAATAGAGCAGCAGGCATAGTCGAGTTCTGTGGAGTTCTCCAGGTCTCAGTTAGTGCCACAAAGTCACCTTTCTATACAGCGCAGTGGCAGTTCCAGACCTCACCTACCACCAAGCACTTGGACAAAAGAAATACATATGTGCGGATGCTCTTGGCCTACCCACAGCCACACTTGCAAATGGATCTTGGACTCACAGATAACAAAAACAACCATTATAGGTACCCCTCGAGGCTGCTGTCTGAGCCCAAAACTGTTTTCACTATACATGCATGATTGTTCATTGCCATTCATGGAAACAATCTGGTAATTACATTTTCAGATTACATCACTCTTCTGCGCTTAGTACACAACAACAATGAATTCTCTTATTGACAACTGGTCAGCAACATTACACCATATGGGGAAGAGAATGACCTGGTGTTGAACAAGAAGAAGACAAAAGAGCTGACCCTGGACTTAAGAAAGAATGCCCCTCCAACAAAGGCATGGGAATAGAATGTGTTGAATCCTACAAGTTCCTGGGTCTACACATTTCAAACAGCTTGAACTGGAACACAAACATAACAGTGTATCTATATTCTATGTCCCTTAAGAAGTCAGGCATGAATAAACTGCCCATAATTAATTTCCAAAATAGACTACACATACATGTCCTCACCAGAAGCATAACTTTATCATTTGGAAAGGGAACCCAGAAAGAAAAGAAATCTTTACAAAAAATCATACACATTGCAGAAAAATACATTGACACAGCTTTCCCCTCAATCGAGGATCTTGCCATCTGCTGCTGTTTCAAGAGGGCAGCTGCCATCAGCATCGACCCACACCACCCTGGACACCACCTGTTCACCTGGAGGAACACCAAGTACAGGCTCACGATTCACCACCTGGAAAGCATCACCACAAAAACGAGCCACTTCACCAACAGTTTTTTCCCATGGCAGTAAGACTGGTAGCAATGGTCACACATGCAGGAATAACACATCCCCATCATGAGCCTGACCTCCTCCTCTCACCCACATGACTGTGAACACACTGTGATAATCATACGTTCACTCCTCATCCTCATCACCTACTGAACTACCTCACATTCAACATCTATACTCTTGGGTACATGTTAAGATTCCCTTGCACTACTGTAATTAGTAATATATTAATACTACTATTTCCTCTAATATATACATTATGTACTGAGATAGCATTGTTGTAATACATCTATACTGTGATTTACATTACAAAACACAGTCTCAGAGCATTTACATTGTTATAGCAGAAAGTATGGCAGATAAATTGTTGTTTCATGTACACTTGTATTTTTTGTCACTTGTCACATTAATTGTTGTCATCAGTTAGTTGAGTGTAACACATAAGAATTCCAATGAATATGTGCAAATGGCAGATAAATGCATCTCAATCTTGTTCACAGTAAAGTGCATTTCATTTTCACATAACTCCATACCAAAGAAAAACTTTTGCTTTTTGCTAAAGGCAATTGGAAGTAGTTTTTTTATATATCCTGGACACAAAAATTTTCTTATAATACTAGACCTGACAAGTTTATTTCTCAAAAGATGATAACTTTATTTTTAACATATATATATATACACACACACACACACACACATATATATATATATATATATATATATATATATATATATATATATATATATATATATATATATATATATATATTTGGACAGTGAATGCAATGTTTTATAAACCGCTGTTGTAGGAAAAGCACTTAGTTGGCAACAACTAGCAAAGTTGGACACTGAGGAAGGAAAAGATCTGAGATAGAATTGCTGGGTCACCATGATCACAAAAAAAAGAATAGTGCAACTTTGATGAATAATGACATCTTATTCATCTGCTCACCATTTTTGGAAAAAAAAAGTATAATATTCCACATCACTTAAATACACACTCCAGGCTCTAAGGTCATGAACAGGAAGGAAATTTGAACACTAAAAAAAGTTTTTTTAATTGATACCCGAGTTGACATTTTGTTCATTTGATATTTTACGTCAGAGTAACAGACACAAGCATGATCAGATATGAGAACATTCAAATTACAATCACAAACTCCATCATCATCATCATCATCATCTCAACCATCAGTGAATATCTACACATCAGCACATTCAAGAGTCCTCAGGCTCGGTCTACACATTTTGTGCTAAAAAACACCCAGTCCTGCTTAATGTCAGAAGGTTCTGGCAGGAGGGTTTGTGGGTGGCTACTGCTGCCAGCAGTCAGTTAACCAGAACAACCTGTCAATCGAAGTGATGGACAGATTGGAGAACGCCTTCTCTGCCTTTTGACCTTGGACTTCTTCAGTTAACAGAGCCGCTGCAGCAGCAGTAGAAACTGAGAAGAACGTCCAGTTCACAGAAGGGAAATATCTCCATACAATGGGTTAAAATGAGAAAACGGAAACAAATAAAGGACTTAAATGAACAGGTTGCATATCGTCTGGTAAAAGGAGCTGGCTTTGTGCTTGCTGCAGGTCGTGTAGTGATAAGAGGGCATTAACCCTCGTCTTCACTCTCGTCCTCCAGATCTTCTTCAAAAATGTTATCTGGTTGCCTGAAGCACTCTTCAAAAAAGTTGATCAGGGACTGACTGAGGTGCTGCCTTGTTGCCTCGCTGTGGAGGAAGTGACCTTCATCTGGATAGATCTGGATAATCACAGGGCAAGAATCACATTGTCAAGACCCATATCACCACTCTTATTGTCTTTCAGCTTCAAATTAACATGCTAACATAACTCTAATGTAAGTCTTAGCAATGACTTTTTTTTGTCATTTTTCAGTCCGGAATATAAGACAATAACAACTCGTCTCTTGCAACAATATAAACTACATTTTGTTTTTAAATGAATTGAAAGTACCAGGGTTGAGGCTTTTTTTTGCACAGAATTAGCAAATACACAAACTGTGGTTTACTAGCATCCATGCTAATGAAATTAACAGGATTCGATTAATTTACTTAAAATGTATTTTTAAAATAAATAATTGTGTTTCAGTCTATAACTTGGGAAAATAATTGCAATTTTAAAGTGACCATCATCAGACAATATCATAATATCACTTATTTTTCTTTTTCATTAAATTTGGATGGTGAAACTTCCCTTTGAACATACGACTGTGGAATGTTCCAAATATTTTGTGGGGCGAATATATGCAGGTAAGAGGGTTCAGTGAACTAAAATGTTCATTTGTCATAACCTATAATGGTCAACTGGTGGAAAAGAATGTTTCAAGCATGAGATGTAAATGGATTCACACCGTAATACAAAAATAATCCAATAGTATTTTAATGGTTATATTTCAAGGTAATGTGGAGTTACAGTGGACTTGTAAAATGCTGTTTTATTGATGTTAAGTGATTTATCTGAAACATAGATTGTTGTGAAAGAAACTTTACCTGTGTTTTAAAATGTCTTTACCTTTACATACAAAGCTTTTTCTTTAGTATTCTTGGATGAATTGTGATTGAAGGTATAAAATTGTCCAGATTAATAACGTACTGTCAGAAGGCTGAAGTGCTCGGCTTGTCACAACAAAAGGGTCATGTCTTATTTGTTGTTCTTCCCCATGATCTATGGTCTTGTTGCAGTCTCGGACAGAAATGGTCATAACCTTCTTGTAGAAAATCTGAGCTGAATTAGTTATTCGACATTCAACAAGAAAGAGAGAGACTCCAGGATGTGTGTCCCACTGACATTACATTTACAAATATTTATGTAAAATAAAGATAAAAGACATTTTAAAACACAGCTCAAGTGTCCTTCACAAAAACCTATGTGCATGTGGAAAAGGATGAAAAGATTAAATAATAAATAACATATAAATAACTACATGCATAATGTACAGAACTTAAACAGGCCATCCCATTCCAGTATAACTCCACTGTACCCTCAAATATAATCATTAAAATAATTAAATAATTAAATTATTTTCTCCTTAATGTGTGAACAACCTCTACCCTGAGTCGTCCATTACGTGTTAAGAAAAACATTCACCCTTCATGTAATACTGACCCAAATATATGGATTGAAAGTAAAGGATTAATTTAAAAGTACATTTTAAGCAAATAGTTAGAATGTCCTTAATGCCCTTGTGTTTTTAGAGTGGATGGAAGTTAACTACATTTTGTGCATTTAATAATTCTATGCTAACAATCTCAACCCTGTTACTCATTTAAGAGCAAAGTGCAGCGAAGAAACTGTATAAACATCATGGACTCACCCTTTTCTTTAATTGAAGTAGCTAGTATGCTAACCTATATAATTGCTTTTACAAGTCACTATGTGTAGACCAGCAATTCTAGTAATTTTCAGATCTATAGAAGTGTCTTTTCTTAAAGTGTAGTGATAGAAATATCAAAACTCCACAGAGAAATGCTTATGTCACGGTTTTTGTTTTGGTGTCCTTTTAAGTGATTCCTCTGCCCCAGCATACAGCAGTGTAGAAGATGGCACTTGATACAACAGACTAATAAAATGTTTGTAGCAGCTGACCCTGCACTCCAAAGGACCTCATCCTCCTGAGAAAATAGATTTGCCTTTGTCCCTTTTTGTACAGGCTGTCCACTTTCATGTCCCACCCCAGCTTATCACTCAGGTAAACACCCTTGTACTTGTAGGTCTGTACCACCTCGATGTTCTGACCCTCAATGGTGACCAGAGCTGGAGTTCTTCTGTAGTTCTCCTCATTCCCTTCCCTAATACAGCCAACAATACCCGTATCATCTGAGAACTTCTGCATATGACAAGTTTTGGAGTCATACCTGAAATCAAAGGTGTAAAAGGTGAATAGGAATAGAGCAAGAACAGTCCCCTGTGGAGTGCCTGTACTGCTTAAAGTTCTGTAGCCTCACACAGTGGAACCTGCAGGTCAGGTAGTCAGTGATCCAGACCCCAGGGCAGTGTTCACCTGTGCTACACATAGCTTCTCCACCAGCAGAGTGGGCTGGCTGGTGTTGAAGGCACTTGAAAAGTAAAAAAAAACATGACTCTTACTATTCTCCCCACCATCTCCAGGTGTGAGTAAGCTCTGTAAAACAGGTGGATCACAGCATCTCCTCCCTCATATGTTCCAGTGCTGTGCCCACATGTGTCCTGAGGTGACATTTTCAGGGACTTCATCAGGTATGATATCAGTACTACAGGTATGTAGTCATTTTAGTCACTCCCTTGGTTTCTTCTTCTTGGGCGCCAGAACTAGGCAGGATGTCTTCCAAAATGATGACCTTTTCCAGTTTCAGGCTCAAGTTGTAGATGTACTGTAGGACCTCACACAGCTGATCTGCACAAGTACTTTAACGGCGACGCCATCGGGGTGTGAGGTGAGTTAGTTGATGGATCATTATCAAGCCTACTGAAGAAGTGATTCAGTGATTTTGCTTTTTCCAAAAGTCTGTCTAGCTGCTGGGTGCAGGGCACGTTGTAGCCTGAGATTTCCTTCATCCTATTCCACAACTCTTTCACCTTGCCCCTCTGTATATTATTCTCCATTTTCTTCCTGTAGTCCTCTTTTTGCTCTTTGATTTTAATCTTCAGCTCCATTTGTATTCTTCTCATGCTGTTCCTATCACCTGCCCTAAAGCCCCTCTTCTTCTTATTCAAAAGCTTGTTTCCTGATATATATTATCAATTTCTTGATGAGCTGTATTCATGAAATTTTACATGTTCATTTCTATCCACAATTAGAAGTAAATTCTCAAAATGTTGGTTAAAAATGTTGAAGGATGCAAATGTGTGCACTTATAATTATACAAAAACCTCATTTGAATAAATAAGTGTGATTTTTGAAAAAAAAAAAGTTCTTGTACAAAGAAACACTTTGATAATATAAGCGAAGACTGAGTGTAAAATCTAATGTTTTAAAGATTTTCCCCTGTAGTTTTCTGCTTTAAGTGCATTATATATTTTTGGAAGCATACATTTCCCTCCTGATGGATATAAAACACAGTGCCACAGGATCTGAATACATGTTTCCTGTAAATGAATATATATATATGTTGTGTTTTCCTATTTTGTAGCTATTCAATTAGCTAACAGGAAAATCCTCTCAGCGGAGACTTCCTGCGCAGCACAACTCAGAATTAATGAGGCAATTTATGTAGATGCCAGCCACAGACTCAAGTGGTGTATTACCTGTAGACTGTAGTTTCCCTTCTCAATGATTAACCTGGAGATAAATTTGGCCGTGTGCTGAAAATGCACTTTTTCTGCAAAGCAAAAGCAAGAAAACATTTACATTTAGCTAATGCTTTTGTCCATAGTAACTTCATTAGGCACTCGACTGGGTGAAACATTAAAATGTCACTTTAAAATGTGTTATTTGATCAATTCACAGCAGCTAAATGTTAAAATGGGAAGGAGTGAGAGTTATACTCACCATCTGCAGTCGGATGAATGATCAAAAACCTCTTATCAACAAACTGAGAGGCTCGATATGCAAGATTGGTCATCTGTGGATGTATTTAAGAAATACACATGCAATATTTGTATATAATAATACAAATAAATGCAATAATAATACACAACATACACGCTGTACACTCCAGAATTATTGGCACCCTTCTTAAAAATGAGCAAAAATCATTTCATAAAATAAACATTACACACAATAATTGAAATTAGATTTAAATCATAAAAACTTATTTATAAATATATATTTATTTATTTATTATTTAAATATTTATAAATATTTTCTTTATATATATATATATATATATATATATTTATTTTTTTTATTTATTTTTTCTAAATTTGCTGTCAATCCCAGGAACTATGTTGCTGTTGCCTTTAACCATGTCTTGTTTCCCTGACATATATAAATTATATAAATATATAAATTGCACACATACATTAATTAGTTCATGCTCACTTTCATGAAGGATGGCAATAATTTTCAGGGTCTGAAATTATATTTAAAGATAACACACCTCATATGCTCTTCTGTCTGTTTTTGAGACGCCCAGATACCGTTCTGAAAAGGCAGACGCTGAAAAACAGAAAGCTAATTTAGTTAAACCATACATGTATTTATTTTTGTAAAGTTAATTTCTTTTGCTCGAGTATAGTTGTCTGTATATTGAGTTAAAAGCATATTCAAACCTGTTCTCAGAACTCACAAATAAAAGAAAATACAGTAACTTTCTCTTACTTATACACACTATGGACTGTATTCAGAGCTGAGTTAATCAAACATAGCGATTTTTTATGGATGAAATTATGCATGAACTTGTGTAACGTTTCTTTGTAAGCGTAGAAGATGAGCACTAAGTCATGTTTTCTTTACAAGAGAATGCATCAAATGAACAAACAAAAAATTCATTTCATTAATTTGAAATCTCTAAATAGTGAATTAAAAGTGTGATAAAATCATTTACATCCCACACACACACATTACGAGTTCGTGATCTCAATTTAGTATCTCATGACTTCATTAAGTTTTACACATGAGTAAATGCTGGAGTATGATATATATAAAAAAAAAAGTAAAATAACAGTATGCGCTGGATCAAGTGCTATTCTATGTGCTGCTGAATAATGAGTGTGGAAGCCATTTTGTTCAATTAAACCAGTGATTAATGTCATAATTACAACTATTCATGCAGTAATATATTGGTGATATACTAGACTCCTATTAGATTTATTTCAACACTTGCCACCTTCTCATTCATTTATCATCATATAAGTGTTTTATTTTATGCTACATCATATTACATTTGACAGCAAAGGGGGAAAACCACTATTTCTTCAGTGTACATTTTCAATCTCTGAGTTTTTTTTTCGAGGCAACTCTGCCAAACTACACAAAGGTCATTTTAATAATCTGAATGTGGAGCTCAGAAAATCCACAGCAGCAGCATAACAACCTGATTCCGAATACAAGGAAATTTCAACATGTAATATTGATGTAACATTTGGAGCTATGTAGCAGGCTCTGAATCCCTGCCCTACTGTATGTGTCTGTATGTCTGCTGTACCATAAAGCTGGAAGTCAGTGATGGGTGAGAGAACAGCTCCACACTTGAGAATGGAGGCCTCAGAGCTGAGCAGAAGGCTGGTGATGTATCCACCATACACCTGTAACACACACAACACACAGAACATCATCACTCCATCATCACATGGCTGTTTTTTTCACTCAGAGCTCCAGCACTTCCTGGCTGGGAAACATCTCCAGTATCCCATAGGCACTTTTTAAATCCATCCTGGAAACCCATGTAGGTCAATGTTTTACCAGCTCTAACACATACAATTCAGCTCCTAAAGGTCTTCTTTATTAAGAGCTGAGGTCAGTTGAGAGTATGTTCAACAGCTAAAACACCAGACTGTGCAAGGCAGCAGATACACAGCAATGTTTTGAACGATTGCTCCATTATTATACCATTTTTCCACTAACCCCCCACCACCAATTTTCTCAACTTCTTATCAATATTCTCTTGCATTAACCCAGATATCTCTTTACATTGTGTACCAAACACTTTGTGTATTTTCCTTTAGTTTAAACTTCTTTCATGGACATGCTAGTCTATTTTCACTTTGGTTAATGGATTTGTACATTACCCACAACGCTGATCAACTACCTGTTGATAGTGGTGCAGTGGGAATTAGCCCTTGCTTCATCTTTACATAAAAAAGAGAATGATGCAGTGGCACTTTATCTTTTATCCTGTCCAGTTCTCTCTGTACACTCTGCTCAAACATCAGCTTCCAAAGCTTTCATGCAATGTCCACTTTAGGCCGACATTAGTAAAGAGGTTAAGCTGGTACCCCAATTTGAAATGATATGGATGCTAAGGTAAGTCTCCTGGAATTCTTGTTCTTCCTTTTCCCCATGTTTACAGGTTTTGGTGACCTGTACAGCATAAAGAAGATGGAAAGACAGCTGAGAGAGTTCTGTACCTGTCCAAAGGCTCCAATCCTGGTTGTGTCTATGTATGGCTCCTTTGCAATAATGCTGAAAAACAGAGAAGCAGTGTTTCTGTTGAAGAAGAAACAGACTGAACCTACACACACTGACTTTAAATTAATCAATGTGCCAAACAAATCAGAGCGAATGGGGAAGAACATTGTAGAAACTCTCTAACAATCACACACAGACACAACAAACCAATGTTCAGGTTTACTGATTGGCTGGAAAATGCTGGGATCGGTGTGTCATGGGCTTAATACGTCTGCATCCTAATTGGCTGAAGTCAGAGACGCACTGATAAAGCAAGACTTACAATTGCTTTCTATTTGATTGTACAGTATTTTGAGCTACTCAATAAATAGTGTATTATTATTATTATTATTGCTAAACAATCTCTGTTATATTGTGGAGTGATGAGTCTGCATACATATGTAAGTAACTATTATAGCAGGTATTCCCCACGGGATACCTGAGAGCCCTCAGCTGGTCCTCCTCCTCGAGCCTGCCCAGTCTGCGATGCACCGTGTGGAGAAGGTTGGTGCCCTGAAAGCCGCTGCCACGCCCATCACACCGCACAACAATCACTCCAAAGCTGCTGACCAACACGGTGGCCCAGTCCACCTGAAACTTCTCAGACACGGACTGACTTCCTGGAGTACCATCACTGAGAGAGGGAGAGAGAAAGACACAGACGATTATCCTAAACTTTGTTGGTTAAAATGACAGAAGAGCTGCTGCATTTGTATCCTCTATTCATAATATAAAAAACTGCAAACAGCCTCATTAAGCCTAAGACTATCTGTTATGTAAGGAATAAAATACAACGGTGCATGCTTTTGCAGGAAAATAATCCATGGAAATTGAAAAACAAAATTAAAAAAGCTTGAAAGCAAAGCAAAACAGACTAAAGAATGAACTGAGATTCAGCTGAATTTTAAAATGTGGAAAATCTTGCCCTTTTTGAGCCTTTTCATTGCAGCCTAATATCAAATTTCACCAAGGAAGGCCCACTAGATAGAGGTGAGTTAATCAGTTGTATCGATTGATTACAATGGTTCATTATTCAGTTTCGTTATTGCGTAACATTGACATGTAGACAATAGACATGCAGAAGAGATGACTTATGATTTTGTGTGGTTTGTATTTTTTTTTTCATGTGCAAATTCTAGCACCTTTGGCAAAATTCACAAATTTAACCAGGCACAACTACTAAAATTCCTCAGTTTGAACTGTTAATCCTATTCTGTCTGTTCAAAGCTTAGGCTATATGATTTACCATGTGAATGAAATATGTGGCATGACACCCAATTCTGAAAAAGGTACACTGCCCTCCAAAAGTTTGGAAACGCCTGAACAAAATAGGGTTTTTGGGCAATATCAGCATAAATCCTCTTTAGTTAGTGACCATTTTGCATTGATAATAAGGGACAACACAAACTATGAAAACATATTTTATTAAATAAAAAGTTTATGAACATAAACATGAACATAACATAGAAAAATACTCAAATT
>CM040975.1:31972911-31996647 GCA_022985145.1 Pangasius djambal | reverse complement strand
CTATCCACCTGTCTGTCCACATGTCTGTATGTCAATCTACCTATCAGACAGTCTACTGTACCTATCTGTCTATCTAAGTGTCTGACTGGCAATCCACTTGTCTCTCTGTCTAGCTACCTGTTTTCCATTGTACATGTCTGTCCCTTCTTAATTCACTGTAACTAATTACCCATTTGTCTCTCTCTCTCTCTCTCTCTCTTTCTCTCTCTCTCAGGTGATTGAGTCATCTAAGCGATGGTGGAAGTGTCGTAACAGGTTTAATGAAGTCGGTTTTGTCCCCTTTAACATTCTGGAGCCTGTTTCTCACATAGAGAGCCTGGGGCCCAACAAACCACCCAAGGTATACACACACACACACACACACACAAAACAAAGTAGCATGAACTAAAAACTCACCACAATTAAATATCTTACTGAAAGTCATTCTTCTTATGCATGTCACCTCAGAGACCAGAAAAATGTCTATATTTCCAGGGCTCTATAATCTCAAGACCCTAAACCTTGACCTTGAACTTTTCCAATGAACTTTGTATTGTTACAACCTGTAAATAGAATGGGCTTTTATATCATGAATCTACACCAAATACCCCATAATTTTGGTAGTGGGGGAAAATCTAGTTTGAAAAATTATTTACAAAAGTATTTATAGAAGTTGTGATTGCATAATATAACATAATATAACATAATATTAACATATGACTGTGAAACTCTTAAATTAATTCTGGATTAGTTTCTATTTAGTCTCATGATTAGTTGAATGGAGTTGACCTGTGTGCAGACAAGTAAGAACCCAACACTGCTTATCTGCTCCCTGGCCTTGGCTCTGAATTGTCACAGATTAACTAGGCCTGTTCTGAGACTATGTGCTATGCTGCAAGAAATGAGAGCAGCACCTTCCTGAGTGGGATGGACACCGTCCCGCCCTAACAGGCCAGCCTTGCCCTCAAAACTATTCCAATTATCTATAAAGCCCATTTGTTTTTGAACACTGTTTTCGGAGCATCACCTGGACATCCAACAGATCAGTGACTATAACCTGCTGTAAGATACATCACCACACTGCATTGGGATGGGGCCAGAGAATACTACAGCATCGAACATCGCCTTTGCCAATTTATACACCTCCACAATGTTACTCTTAGTAACCTCTGACTGATGGAGGGTGCTTCTAACAGTCTAACAGTCAAACCTGTTAGACATGTGAAGCGGGGAGGAGTGATGCTCCTGTGGATGAGCCTTCGAGTTAGCTTTGGCTTTGTGATTATTCCGCTGAGTCATCACTCATTCGCCCTGCTGTGAGGGCTCTAACGCTGGAGAACCCTAAAGAACCCTAAAGAAACTACGCTAACACTCTCTAGAGTCTTGATGCGCACCTCTAATGCTGTAATCTTCTCTGTCAGAGAGCTAACTAATATACACTTAGCACAAATAAAGCTATTACAAATGACAGAGAAAGAATTACTAAACACACTGAAGAAGCTGAATATTTGACATGTCATTTAACATACCTTAGTAGAAGATTAGTTGATATTATTTTACATGGATCCAGCGTGGAATCCCTCCACTCACCGTCTTTACACTCACTCCTCCACTCACTGACAAAAAAACAAATGCGTTCTTTGAAAAAATTAATATACGTCAGAAGGGAAAGTAAAAAATACAACAGATAAGTTTAGTTTAGTTTGGTGGTGGTAGCATCATGTCGTGAGGAAACTTTCATCAGCAGACCTGTCTGATCCAGCCTGATGCCCTACTTCTGGCTGAGGTTCTCATCTCATGGAAACCACTCACTGCTGCTGAGGATAGCCCCATATGGACAACCTAAATATACATGAGATTACTGTGGATGGTACCATTTAGAAACCATGAAGATGGCTTTGGACTGCAATTGTATGAAAGCTTTATGACTGCAACTGCCAGAAACAGTTTTGCACTCAAGTCTCCATCATTGAACAATTTGATAACTTCAACAAAATAGGCTTCATGTGAAAACTATGATGAATTTTCCTGGTTACACAATTGTACTTTTAACCATGTAGTACAGTTATAGAAGGGGTTTATTTATAATTGCACTATCTGGTGTTACCCAGATGTCGATGGGTTCCCTTTTGAGTCTGGTTCCTCTCAAGTTTTCTTCCTCATATTGTCTCAGGGAGTTTTACCTTGACACAATCGCCTCTGGTTTGCTCATTAGGGATAAATTTATATCCTGAATTTAGATTTTTCCTGTAAAGCTGCTTTATGACAATGTCCATTGTTAAAAGCACTATAAAAATAAAATTTAATTTAATTGAAACTGGACAGGGTTGAGAGTGAAGTGAAATGAATGATTAGAAGAAAACCTCTTCCAGTCTGCAAGAGACTTTTGACTGGGGTAGAGCTTCACCTTCCAACAGGGCAATGACACCAAGCATACTGCCAAAGCAAAACTGGAGTGGTTCAAACCAAGAGCCTTAATGTGTTAGAATGGCCCAGTCAAAGCCCAAACCTCAATCCAATTGAGAATATGTAGTGACAATTTAAATTTGCTATTCACCAACATTTCTCTCCATACAATGTGTAACGTCAACACCCGCACCTGCCCACCAGAGGGAGCCCTCGCCCGAGTTTTGACACCACCCTCGAGAAACACTTCCGGGACTTTTTTGGATATTTAAGCTGCGCGTTCACCACAGGTAGACGCGAAGTGTTGTTTTCGGAACTTTACCAAGCCTTTTCATTGCCTTTGTGTTTTGCTTGCCTTTTCGTGTATGACCCTGTTTTTCTCTTTTGGATTACTGCCTTTTTGCCTTGCGATTTGGATTATATTTTCTCGCTGATTGACTTCCTGGTTTTCTCGGACTTTGCTCTCGTTACCTGTTTTGTGTTTTTGCCTTACGATTTGGATTTGTCTGTTATTTTTACTCTGCTCATGGATCCTACACAATCCGCCTCAGGCGAGGCGTTACACAATGGGAGAGAGCAAGAGTGATTATCAAAAAATATTCAACTGAATTTTATTTGTATAGCACTTTTAACAATGAACATTGCCACAAAGCAGCTTTGAAATCCTGACATAAATTTTTTTATTTACACTTTCACCAAAAATAACATATAACAATACATAACATAGAACAATAACCTCAAGATATTCAAAGCTGACTGAGACATATGCCAGAAGACTCAGAACTGTAATTACAGCCAAAGGTGGTCTACCAATTATTGACCCAGAGGATGAATTTATGCAACCAAAAAAGCTTTTTTGTTTAATTAATGTCTGTGTCTCAGTAAAAAAATACATATGTTTAACCATCAAATGTTAGACATATAAAATGGTAAAAATCAAGCCCATTTCAGTTTCAGGTTGTGACACTACAAAATGTAGAAATGTACAATGGGAATAAATACTTAGACAAGGCACTGCATATACTCAAGACCATATGATCCCAGGATCCTATAATTCCCAAAATCTTATGTTTCATGAACCCTTAGCTTTGTGTTCCCTCAATATGGTACATGAAGGGAACTTGAGAAAGGGTTTCTGAGGTCATGATTGAGGGAGTGAGGCCACTACAGGTGACCTCAAAACACCATCAGGTAACATACTGTACATGACTTTTAATGTAATTCAAAAGACCCAGTGGAAAAATTCACAGAACCCCTGAACCCCTGAACTCCTGAAATGTTTGAAAATAAACTGTAACCATTTGGTTAGTACAAAGCATGTATCTAGCTTATTAGCAGATTAGCTAGGTTCTATGCCTCATAATTGTGTGATTTCTTAGTGTCATCAAAGAGAACACATCTACATTCCCAGGGCCCAATTCTCCCAGCATCCTTTGCTGTCAAGGTCTAAAAGTTTGCAGAATTTGAAACTAAACTCTAGCCAAACGTTTTTAGAATGTAGATAGCTAGTTAGTTATCTGGTTATATAACTTTAGCTGTGTCTATCTATACAATAGAGCAGATCTTCCAAGATGGCTGTCTCAGTTTGTAGCTCCCCAGTGTTTTTGTTATTGTTTGTTTGTCCTGACTTTAGTCACTTTTCTCTGATAACTTTTACCAGGGATGAACTGCTGAACATTAGGCAATGCACACCTGTCAATCTTTTGCCAACTTTTGACCAATCAGATGTTTTACCAGACATGTTAATCAGAGGAGCTTGGGTCCTGTACAAATGCTCCAAGAGACGCAAATGAGGGAAGCAGGTGGGCGTGCTCATAAAGCTCAGACAACACGGCTTTAGGACCCCACTGCTAAGTATTCACTTGGCGAATCTAGGGTCAACACTGGTGCTCCTCAGTGTTGTGGACTCAGGGTCTTGGAACTCCCCAGCACTCTGCCCCCTCACCATCCTGGACAGCACTGTGGCCACCGTGGAGTCCTTCAGGGTCATGGGTTCTACCATCTCACAGGATCTGAATTGGGAGACCCACATAGACTCCATCATGAGAAAGACACAGCAGTGGTTGTACTTCCTTTGCCAATTGAAGAAGGTCAACCTGCCACAGGAGCTGCTAACCCAGTTCTAGTCAGCTTTCATTGAGTCTTTTCCGTACTTCCGTACTGGTTTGGTTCAGCTACCAAATCTGGCATAAAAAGACTACAACAGACAGTCTGGACTGCTGAGAGGATTATTGGTACTCCTCCAGAATGAGGAAACGAACAGGAAAAATAATTTCAGACCCCACTCACTCTGGCCACAACCTCTTTGAGCACCAGAGAGCACTGAGCACCAGAACATCCAGACATAAGAGCAACTTTTTCCCCGCAGGCTATTTTCCTCATGAACTGTTAACTGCCTCCAAGGACCCTCATAGTGCAATTTTTTCACTGTGAATAGACTCTTATGTGCAATAGTAAATTCACTCCTATTTATTCTATTACCTGTATATACCACTACTTTCTGAACATAGCATCTGTACCGTGTCTATTCTGCCTTAAGCTTATCATGTGTTCTTTACATTTTTAAAAATTATTATTGTGTCTTGCTGTCATATTTGTGTACATACTGGAAGCTTCACTTACCAAATCAAATTCATTGTGAGCATACTTGGCAAAAAAGCTCATTCTGATTTTGATTTTAATGTGACATAATATACACAACCATGACCTGGGCATCAAAACATCCTGTGTCTCTTTCTCTCTCTCTTTGTATTTTTCTGTCTATTTCTGTCTTTCTCACAGGCTCCAGCACCACCTCCGATGCAGAAGACAAGCACTCTGCCTCTGCCCACTTCCCTTGGCATGAGCTCTGACCTCAACACCTCACGACCTCGCAGCATTGCCCTGCCACCTCAACACCTGCCTGAAGACACAGAGAAAGGTACACACACATAATACACGCTTTAATACACACACGATGCACAATCAAATGTAGTACTGGATGTCTCTGTTGCTCTTAGTGATGCAGGTTAACGATGAACTCCTGCAGAGACTGACCAGTGGGAAAGCAGCTTTGTCTCGTCCATTGGTCATCCCTCGCTCTGCAGATACCTCACTTCCTCTGTACTATCATTCACCTCCTGCAGAGGTTGAGGACTGGCTACGCGGGAAAGGCTTCAGTGAGCCGTGAGTTTAGAAAAGCACAACACACACGTGGACATTTTATATTACCCAAACCTATGAATCAACCCAATAATCAGCCTTGATTTAAATCATGAATAATTCAGGATAAATTAAATCAAGGACAAATTAACTTGGCTAAGGTAAATTCTTGTAATTTTATAGCCCATCTGGTTATATGTGCTGACACCCTCATTAGCAACCTGCAAGACATCACTGGAGTTAGTTCTTGTAGGTTTGGTCAAATTCTGATATAAGGATCATCAAACCTAGGATCAAAATAAATCCACAACAAAGTTCTGGAAAAGTATCAATCATATCCCATACTTTGAACATCCTGGAGAACAACATTAAATCCATTATTAAAGAATGTAAATAGTTCAAGTTCAAGTTCCAGTTTATTGTCATTTCAGCCATATACAAGTACATAGTAAAACGAAACAACGTTTCTCCAGGATCAAGGTGCTACATAAGACAAACACAGAACAACACAGAACTACAGGGACTATATAATTTATACATAAAGTGCACAAGTGCAAACATGTGCAGACAGCACAAGACAGAACAAGACAGTACAATGACTACAGCGCTGACCAGTACACAGTTCTGTTAAAGTGACCTAGTGGCAATAGTGCAAATATTACAGAGTACGATATAAATAGCTGAAATAGTGTAAACATAAGAGTAGCAGCAGCATAAACATGTGCAAAAACTTGCATAGAGGATGGAGGATGCTCAGTTGTGTGTGTGTGTATATATGTATGTGTGTGTGTTTCTTCAGTCCAGTTCTAAGTATTGAGGAGTCTGATGGCATGAGGGAAGAAACTATTGCACAGCCTGGTCGTGAGGGCCCGAATGCTCTGGTACCGTTTACCAGATGGCAGGAGGGTGAAGAGTGAGGGAGAGGGGTGTGTGGGGTCGTCCACAATGCTGGTGGCTTTGCGGATGCAGCGTGAGGTATAAATGTCTGTAATGGAGGGAAGAGAGACCCTGATGATCTTCTCAGCTGTCCTCACTATCCGCTGCAGGGTCTCGCGATCCGAGACAGTGCAATTCCCAAACCAGGCAGTGATGCAGCTGCACAGGATGCTCTCGATAGTCCCTCTGTAGAACATGGTGAGGATGGAGGGTGGGAGATGTGCTTTCCTCAGCCTTCGCAGAAAGTACAGGCGCTGCTGGGCTTTCTTCATTATGGAACTGGTATTGAGCAACCAGGTGAGGTTCTCCGCCAGGTGAACACCAAGGAACTTGGTGCTCTTGACGATCTCCACGGACGAGCCGCCGATGTTCAGCGGAGAGTGATCGTTCTGTGCTCTTCTGAAGTCAACAACCATCTCTTTAGTTTTGTCCACGTTCAGAGACAGGTTGTTGGCTCTGCACCAGTCCGTTAGCCACTGCACCTCCTCTCTGTATGCTGACTCGTCTTTCTTGCTGATGAGACCCACCACGGTCGTGTCATCGGCGAACTTGATGATGTGATTTGAGCTGTGCATTGCTACGCAGAGTGAACAGCAGTGGACTGAGCACACAGCCCTGTGGGGCCCCAGTGCTCAGTGTGGTGGTGTTGGAGATGCTGTTTCCGATCTGGACTGACTGAGGTCTCCCAGTCAGGAAGTCCAGGATCCAGTTACAGAGGGAGGTGTTCAGGCCCAGGAGGTTCAGTTTTTCAATCAGGTGCTGAGGAATGATTGTGTTGAATGCTGAACTGAAGTCTATGAACAGCATTCTAACATAAGTGTCTTTATTGTCCAGGTGGGTGAGGGCCAGATGGAGGGTGGTGGTGATGGCGTCGTCTGTTGAGCGGTTGGGGCGGTAAGCGAATTGCAGGGGGTCCAGTGAGGGGGGCAGCAGGGTCTTGATGTGCCTCATGACGAGCCTCTCGAAGCACTTCATGATGATGGGTGTAAGTGCAACGGGACAGTAGTCATTAAGGCAGGACACTGAAGACTACTTTGGCATGGGGACGATGGTGGTGGCCTTGAAGCACGTAGGAACAACAGTGCTGCTCATGGAGGTGTTGAAGATGTCCATGAAAACATCTGCCAACTGGTCTGCACATCCCCTGAGCACCCTGCCAGGAATGTTGTCTGGTCCAGCAGCCTTCCGTGGGTTGACTCTGTGTAGAGTCTTCCTCACATCAGCCGTGGTTAGACACAGCACCTGGTCATTGGGAGAAGGGGTGGTCTTCCTCGCCATCACGCCATTCTGTGCCTCGAACCATGTGTAGAAGTCGTTCAGCGCATCTGGGAGGGAGGCATCACTGTCACAGGCAGGTTATGTTGTCCTGTAGTTGGTGATGGTCTGGATGCCCTGCCACATGCACCGCATGTCTCTGCTGGCCTTGAAGTGGTCGTGGATTCTTTGAGCATGCGTGCGCTTCGCCTCTCTGATGGCCCGGGACAGTTTGGCCCTCGCTGTTCTTAGGGCCACCTTGTCGCCTGCTCTGAAGGCAGAGTCTTGAGTCCTCAGTAGCGCACGCACCTCTGCAGTCATCCACAGCTTCTGGTTGGAGCATGAGGTGATGGTCTTGGAGACGGTGACGTCATCAATGCACTTGCTGATATAGCTGGTCACTGATGTCGCGTATTCCTCCAAGTCGGTGAAGTCGCCGTTAGTTGCCGCTTCCCTGAACATGTGCCAAAACAGTTCAAAACAGTCCTGAAGAGCAGAGATGGCTCCTGCTGGACAGGTTTTCACCTGCTTCAGAACCGGTTTGGAGCGTCTGACTAGCGGTCTGTATGCTGGGATTAGCATAACAGAGAAGTGGTCTGAGTAGCCGAGGTGGGGGCGGGGCTCCGCCCGGTACGCGCCGGGGATGTTTGTGTAAACAAGGTCCAGCACATTCTTCCCTCTTGTTGCAAAGTCCACATGCTGATGGAATTTAGGGAGCACTGACTTGAGATTTGCATGGTTGAAATCTCCGGCAACAATAAACAGTCCGTCAGGGTTTGAATTCTGCAGCTCGCTAATAGCCCCATACAGTACACAGAGCGCCTCCTTAGCATTAGCATTGGGGGGAATGTATACAACGATTATGAGAACAGTGGTGAATTCCTGTGGTAAATAAAAAGGTCTACATCTAACAGTCACAAACTCCACCAGCGATGAGCAGTAACTAGAGACTAGAGTTCTTGCACCATTCCGTGTTGATGTAAACACACAAAACGCCGCCGCAAGCCTTTCCGCACAGAGCTGTGTTTCTGTCGGCACAAAACGAGGCTAGCCCGTCTAGCTGAATGGCGGCGTCCGGAACTCTGTCGCTGAGCCACGTCTCCGTGAAAACAAAGACGCAGCAGTCTCTAAACTCACGCCGGGTAGTTTGCTGGAGTCGGATATAATCCAATTTATTGTCCAGGGAGCAGACATTGGAGAGCAGGATGGATGGGAGAGGCGGCTGGCTAGGGTTTGTTTTTAGCCTAGCATGGACCCCCGCCCTCTTGCCGCGCTTCTGCTTTCTCACGCACCGTTTGCAACGTCCCCTCCCCCGGCCACCGGCATCAGGCGACGCCGAGGGCTGGAGGCCTGATCCCTGCAGCAAGCTGAGATCACGTAGCTTCTCCAGCAGATCATCCTGCAGGGTAGCTGTATTGTTGTATCTGAAGTTTAGACGTGTCTGGCAGTGGTATACATGAACACCGGTAGCTCCGATGTCCATGTGCCGTTAAAAAGTCAGCCTAAAGACGAAAAAAGCACCATTTTGTATCCGGAGTGGCCACTGCGTGCTACTGCCGCACCGCCATCTTGGATCTTGGAAAAAATAATGGTACAACTGCGACTCTGCCTAGAGGAGACCATCCACCAAAAGTCAATGAGCAGATAAAGGAATTAGTCCTTTATAATCCATCCATGGAAGAAGTTATTAACAGGACGACCAAAGCCTGGACACTGCACAAAAGCTGGAGTTTGTGGACCAGTGATGAGAAGAGAAATAGAAAAAGGTTCTCTTGTCTGATGAGACCAAAACTGAACTTTGCACAAAGCCTTGACACAAAGCAATATGTTTGGTGGAATCCCAACACTGTTCATCACCTTGATAATAATATCCCCACAGTGAAGCATGGTGTTGGAGATGCTTTTCATCAGCAGGGAAACTGGTCAGCATTGAGGGTGAGATGCTTGAAACCAAATATTGCAACAGCTAATTTTACTACTTACTTACTGACTAATTACTGTGTGACAAGGGAATATACAGTATGTTGCTCAGTCAATGTAAACAATGGTGAACAACTTGGACCACTGATAAAAAATAATATTTGTTGGAACCAACTTACTGGTATTACTTTAATTCGTTATAGTTTAATGGTCTATTAAAAGGGCAGTCTTTGCTCCCTCTAGTGGCCTGTGTGAATCACTGCGTCTTCTAAAATTTTTACAAAATGTTACAGACTTAGAGAGATTTTCATGAACTCATTATTATCTCTCCGTCTGTGTGTGTGTGTGTGTGTGTGTGTGTGTGTGTGTGTGTGTGTGTGTGTGTGTGTGTGTAGGACTGTACAGTGTCTTCGTGTGTTAACAGGAGCTCAGCTCTTCTCTCTGAATAAAGAAGAGCTTCGTGCCGTCATTCCTGAAGAAGGAGTGAGAGTGTACAGCCAAGTTGCCGTACACAAAGCACTGCTGGAGGTACACACACAAACACACGCTAATGATATGTTATATACTGATATAATGATATATTGTTTTTCTCTCAGGATGTCAGAAAAGCAACAGAGCTGGAAACAGTGATGGAGAAACAGAAGATGAAAGTGGATTTTACAGCAGAGAGCGGAACTCTCTAATATACTAGTCGTCTCCCAATGTACCACCACCCCCGCTCCCCCACCCCCCAAATTAAAAACACAGATGTAATTTATATATGCACATTGGTGTACATGGTATGGTTTAACTAAAAAGTCACATTTATTTAATGCCTTCACACTCAAACACAGAGTCTATATAACTCATTACAGACTTCTACTCACAGACATACACAAATCAAGTTCCATTTTAAGATTTGCTGTCTAAATGTAAATGTTCATCCATGACTGTACATTAATAAATTGTAATAACTTCTGTGGAGTTCCCTGGTATTTTAAATAAGTGTGTGTGTGTGTGTGTGTGTGTGTGTGTGTGTGTGTGGTTTCAACATCATTTACAAAAACATACAATAAACCAGTGTAAAAACAAGTCATTGAGTTAATAATGAGCTTATAATGTCTAACTTTGAATAGCATCATTCTTTCATGTTTCAAAGGTATAGTGCAAAAATATGCAATGACAGCAGCAGACCAAACAATAATGTCCTGTTTCAATTCATGTACACTTTACTATCCACTTTAATGGGAACACCTGTACACCTGCTCATTTATTGAATTTACACCGACACCCCAAAATCACAATCCGAAAACTGCGTGATTGTATAGGGAGCCAAGGAAAATGCATGGCTTGTTAAGCTCTGCTGTATCTCTGATAGATATTTTGTCTTGCCAGTTGCTACTATTGGGCTTTGGTTGGACTTTATGCTTTCCTTTCAACATTGACTAAATTATGTGCCATGGGAAGGAGAGCCTATATGGGCATATTTCTGCTCACCTACCCATCCTTTCTACCACCATTTGATGAATCTAAGGCTGGCCAGGTGTGAGGAAAAGGATAAGTTAAAGCTGGAATTTAGACAGGGATAAGGTTAGGTTAAGTTACACAAAGCTATTTTGTCTGTAGCATTTATCTGGGGTATAAGTGGTAGGTGTTAGGTTTAGGTTTAAGGCAAATATTCAAGGTTTAGGGTTAGGTGTTACGATTAGGGCTGAGGTTTTAGGGTTACAGTTAAGCTTTAAGTCCTAAGGTTAAGGTTAGATTAGATTAGATTAGATTAGATTCAACTTTATTGTCATTACACAGTATGAATACAGAGTAACGAAATGCAGTTAGGGTTAGGTGTTAGGATTAGGGCTAAATTTTTAGTGTTAGGGTTAAGTGGTAGGTGTTTGATTTTCAGTATGCTTAATTTTAGGTGCATCTAACTAATTAAGATATTTCAGGACACATCGTCAGCAGGGTATATCAGAGTCGTCAGGTGTTTCAACCTTTAAACACTGTACACACTAGTCTGAGGTGGGCAGCCCCAGGTTGATCACTCCACGGCATGTGTCCCATGTCCAATTGGATAGTGTTTCCATATTTATTTCAATCAATCAATCAATCAATCAATTAATTAATATATTTAAAATTCTGTTAATTATTTGTGTATCTAGCATGTTTATTCAGTTTTGGATATGCTTTTCCTAATAAAACTTCACTTATAATAAAGTAATTATGCCTTAAATATGGCAAATATTATACATTACATGTTAATATTGAGATAGATTTATTTATTTATTTAAAAATAGATTTAATTACTTATTTATTTTAAACAGGTAACACCTGCTGTGTTTAATGATTCCTACATACAGATGCAGTTGAGAAACTTACCTCTCTGCCAGTGGCTCTTTGTTAACACCACAAGGCTTCCCAAGCCACTAGGGTTAGGGTTAGAGATTAGGTTTTGCATCCAAGGTTTTAGGGTTAGAGGTTGGTCCCGGGTCCAAACCCTAACCCTAACCCCAACCCCTTTGGGGTAGGGGTTGGGACAATTCCTAATTTGGTTTAGAGGTTAGGTTTTGGGTATTGTTAGGGTAGGGGATAGGGTTTAGATGTTGGGTTAGGTGATTAGGGACCTCTGTAAATTCATATTCAAAATATGGTTCTGTTTGGTAGGTTCAACCATGAAGAATACACTAAGGATTTGGAGTCAAAGTGCTTGGAGGTAAGTGCTATTTTCACTCTTGGTGCTATTACATTCAAAAAGTAAGTGCTTGATTGTCTTTCACTCTGTAAAAGTTAAGTGCTTTATTCACCCTCCTATTTAGTGTTTTGTGTTCAATCTTATTTTTATCACTCTCAATTAAAATCATTCTCTATCATCTAAAATCCAAAAAATAGAAAAATGTTCTCCCTTGGTCCCTCATCCAGCCTCCTCTTGTCATACCCTGGTGTCTGTTTATCCAAATGCACATGTTTTGTTGTTTTATGGCTCCCCTGAAACCTTAATCTCATTTTGTTAATCACAGAGACATTTTAAGACCTACATGTTAATATTTTTCTATGGTCATGAGAATTAAAATGTGGTGTAGAATTTTGGTTTAAACTTGTGTGCTATAATCTGACTCTGGATTATGCCCTTGTGTGGACAACAGAAACAACTCTGCCCTGATCTTTAAAATTTGATCATTATGGCTTTATAAGGAGTTAAAACATGATTTAAAGATTAAACACTTCGGGTTAGACAATAAGAATATCCCTGGCCTGATCTTTAAAATTTGATTGTTTTTGCATGGGTTTGTGTTTAGAACAATTTCTTACTCTTCATTCCATAGGTTTTCCTATGGGAAACCATGTTTTTAATCTGTGTATCCATCTCACTTCACTTTTTTCTCTCTATTTATTTGTCCAGGTTAGGTTGGCTTCCAAGCCTGAGATTGTTAATTTATCCAAACCATGTTCTTTAAAATGATTGATTAACTGTGTATTTTTTGAGTTATTAGTGATGTTGTGTGTTCTGCCCTTTATGTCAAATGCCTTGCTTGATTTGACAGTCAGATAACGCCTTCCAAAGATAACAAGGAATCATTTCTTAGCTTTACTGTTGAACATGGAATAACGTAAAACTGCAAACAACAAAATAAATTCAATTCAATTCAATTTTATTTGTATAGCACTTTTAACAATGGACATTGTCTCAAAGCATCTTTACAGAACATAAGAAACAGAAAAACATGCATGCAACAGTCCTAGACGTTAGACAAAATTATCCCGAGTGAGCAAGACTGAGGCGACTGTGGCAAGGAAAAACATATATATTATTTAAAAATAAAGACTTATAAGTGTGCAAAGTCGATAATATGTTAATCACATAAGCATGACAAAGGCTCTTTACACAGTGCATAGCTAGCATCAGGTCTATCAGAAACAGATTGCACAATTAACGCAATATTAAAAAAATAATATTAATATCTGGCATATAAGATATGACAAATTAAAGTAAACATGCAAAAGAATTGTAATGTGGCAATGCCTTCAGATCAACTTAAATCGAGGAACAATAACTGAAAACAATGCTGAAAACCTGGCTCACACTTGTGATGTCATCATATAAGGACTCAACAACATTATATGCAGTACTTAACCTTGAACAGAAGGGGGCACTTAACTGCAACATTTTTTAGACTAAACGCAGAATGTTTGTATAGAACAGCACATTGTGTATGTGCTGCTTTAACCTTAATATTAATGGGTTTTTAGTTTCACCTATGTAGCATTTGTGGCAGTGTGAGCAAGTTCAATTACAGTTAAGACTCCGAAATTTAATAGCAATTACTGGCTGTTCTAAGGATAACCCTTCATAATGTTGAGATTGGATCATCTGACCAGTCATATGACATAAGGAAGGCAATGTTTTTCCATTCTGTCTAACTCTGTACAGACGTAGCAGTGTATCAGCATCCATCTGCATTCATCTTGGCTTTCGGTAGCTTCGTTGGAATGGTTTATTACTATTGTTTATACATCTTAAATAGTACATGATTATTTTTTAAGTATTCGTAGTTTATGCAGATAGTTGTCCATGCCAGCTGAATTTTCTCATTGGATTGTATGGGAGCTACAGTGCGTTCCTTTAGCTTCATTATTACTCTCATTTGTTTGCCTATTTAATGTCATTAATTAGCAAGAAAAGCAGCATCTGTAAGAGTTAAATTTATCATTTGGTAGATTACATAGATAGTTGTAAGAGGTATTTATTTCATGTGCACATTGTGAATGAAAATTCATAGTTTTATTGTTTTCCTTTCTATTTCATAGTTTTACCTCATCCTTATTAAAAATTGGAAAGAGACTTTCTGTGTCTGTAAACTTTTGATGAGGGTGGAGTTTAGCTTGCTATCAAAGTATACAGAGGACGTATATAGAGAACAGTACATGTTATGCAATAAACAATGTTATTTGTATTTAAATTGAGGTTCTGGATAATGGGAATTCCTAAAATATATTTTATTTTCTTGTAGTATTATTCCCAAGGAGACAGCCGCTGGAGTCATGTGGAAGTGAATCTAGGGCGGACATGGATGTCCTTAAGGTTTTTATTCTAACTGTAGGCCGAGACGACTTTGAAATTTTGCAAGGCAGGTACAGATTGTTGAGCGTGTTTAAAATTGTTTTTAATCCTATTATTTAGTAATCGTGTCTAGTGGGAATATGTTGTTACTAAAGAGATGACCTGTTTGGAGTCTGGCAGCAGGGTGTTCAGAGATTGGGAAAATATTTTTCATCTGTGCATATGCGGTAAAATGTATAAGTTGTGATTTGATGATCTCTTTAAATGTTCACCTTTTTTTGAGTATCCTGGAGTCCTCTGTTGGTCCACTCAAAAACACTGTTGTGTCCATAAATTGAATTGATTGTTGATTGATGTGTTTTACTGTGCTATTTGAGTGGTGTGTGTTTGTGATTTTAATAAATTGGTCAAACTCTTTTGCAATATGCTGCCAAGCTCCAAAGATGTCATCCGAGTATCTGTAATAAACCAGTGGTGTGAGGTCACATTTTTAAGACGGGATGTTTCCCAGTCCACCTTGTATATGTTTGCATATGCAGGGGCAAATTTTTTGGCCCATTGCTGTGCCTTAAATCTGCAGATAAATCTGCGAATCAAATTCAGTCATTTCGGATTAAACTAATCTCAAGTAATTGTAAAATGTATTTGTCTGGTCTAGATGGGTCTGGATGGTTTAGAAAAGCTTTTTTGATTGCTTTCAGCCCTAGTTCAGTTGATATGCTTGTACATAAGCTATTAATATCAATGTTGAAAAGGAATGCATCACCTAACCCGAGGCACTGTAATTGATAATTGCTGTTTTATGTGGATGTTGTTCCCTGTTGTTTAAGCCTACCAATGGTACTAACTTTTGTGTGTGTGGATGTGGATGTTGGTTTTGGAGAATTTTGGAAATGTGAAGGAAATCGGCTCCAGGAAAGCTGTCTACTTGTATGTTTGTGCCTCTGATTTTGGTAATGTGGCTGAGGATGGCATCCTCTATAAAAACTATAGGTTTACGAATAGAGATGGACCAATCTACTGCCTTTCTGTCTGTATTAATGTGTCTGTAGGGTTTATTTTCTAGACTAATGGTGTCTAAAAGTCCATCGACTGAAGAGTCTGAGAATGTACTTGTAGGTTTTACCACTGTAGCAGACTTGGAAAGGGAGGATTCAGAATTGTCTTTGGTCAGAGATTTTCTCTCTTTACTAAATCCCATCTTCCTTATCCATTTTTGTTTTGCAGTGGCTCCACCTGTGTCATCATCCTTCTCCTCAGACATGGTTGCTGTTACAATATGAGAAAGATCGGGTAAGTTCACTTTATTTATTGCGTTATGTTTGTGTTTGATGTATCAGGACTCAGCTCTCTGCGGTGGACTTGGGCATGAACTGTAATTTTCTGATTCTGTCTTGTGAGTTCTGTTGTTGGAATATGAGGTATAGGTGAACTTTGGGGTTTTAAATGGTGAAGTTTGGTATTTCTCGCGAAGGTGTGGTCAGGTGGTGAATTGTTAACCTGGGCTGTGGAGAACTGGCCTGTTGAAGGGCAGGTGCATATGAAATTGGGCCTGATGTACCCAAAAGGACAGTTTTTGTTTGTTTTTAATGTTTTCTTTGCAGTAGGCTGAAGTGCTGTCTCTTGTGTTTGAATCTATTTCTGGTCCATTTCACTGCCACTGTCCATTCCAAGTCACTAAACTTTTGAATATTTTCCATGAGGTTGATTATGACCTGTGTGTAATGTTTGTGCAGAATTTGCATGATATTGTTCATCCAGGTGAGTGTGTTCTGAGTGATTTTCAATTAAATTAAATTCAATTTATTTGTATAGCGCTTTTAACAATGGACATTATCACAAAGCAGCTTTACAGAAATAAATGGATTCAAAAAATATATATAGTAAATATGTGAATTTATTCTAATATGCAAGCCAGAGGCAATGGTGGCAAGGAAAAACTCCCTAAGACAATATGAGGAAGAAACCTTGAGAGGAACCAGGCTCAAAAGGGAACCCATCCTCATCTGGATGCAATGGATAGTGCAATTATAAATAAATCCCTTCAATTATTGTGTACTATATGGACAAATAGTGCAATTGTGCCACCAGTAAATTCATCACAGTTTTCGATTTTAACCGGTTGGTTAAAATCTGTCCACTGATGGAGTCCTGAGTATGAAGGTGCTTGTGGCAACTGCAGCCCCAAAGCCACCACAGCAATCGCAGTCCCAAGCCATCACAGTACAGCTCCCCATATGAGATCCCCAAACCATCTCCGCAGCCCCCAGGTGGAACCATCCCCAGCAATCCAAACAGTTCTTCAGGTCGCCCATATGGGGACACCCCCATCAGTGAGTGAACTCAACCGATGAGAACTCCAACCAGAAGTAGGGCATCAGGATGGGTCAGGCAGGTCCAGAGAGTAGAAGGGGTCAGGATCACTGGCATCTCAGAAGTAGCTTGTGTAGCTCGATGGAGAGAGAGAGGGAGAGATTGTTAGGTAAGCTTTTGTTCTCTAATGGTTAAGGACAATGTACTTGGCGTGGAGAGTGCTAGCAGGGACTCAGGCAAAAACTAGCTATGACAGCATAACTAAAAGGGAGAGCCAGAAGCTAACACAGACTTGAGGGCACCCTGGGACATAAGGCAGCCATCCACTCCACTGTCGACAAACCTGAGTGAACGCGTGAGAGTGGGGGGGCGACAGCATCCAAACATCCCAGTTCACCACAACACTGTATGCCTGTGAACCCTCCAGACCTGCCCCTGTACCTAAGAAACAATTATTCACAAAAGGCTTGACTAAACAAATATGTTTTCAGCCTAGACTTAACCCTCTGGGGTCTGAGGGTGTTTTGGGGCCCTGGAGAAGTTTTGACATGCCCTGACATTTGTGCATTTTTCATTTGCTTATAAAAATATAAATGGCTAAAGTCTGATTACACTGTAATCAGCACAAACTGGGCTGCAATAATATGTGTGCAGTATATATGTACAAGCTTGTATTTTGGAGCAAATAACAGTTATGTAAAAAAAAAAAAAAAAAAAAAGTTACTGAAATAAATCCATAAAACTAATTAAAAACATTTGTCCACAAGACTTTTGAGAACTGGATCTTGCAGCCTAGAGTTTTTGCTTCAAAATGATGTGAAAATCATCCTGCTCACTCATTCAGAGAAAACAATATATTGATTTATATTTTCTAAGACACTTTTTGTATAGAAAGTCCATATGCAAGGAGGCGTGAATGATCATGCATAATGCTGTGATTCACACCTGAGAAGACAAAGACCCGCTTAATGAGCTGCATAATGAGCCTTTCAGTCAGGTATGTGAAATGCCAAAAGCTAGCCAAAACTAGGCAAAACAAAGTCTGAAAAATAATTTCTCTTTTATATAATCTGAATAGGAATTATATAGGACGTACTCATCGTAATAGCTTGCAGGAAAATCCTCAGCTGGATCAATTCGCTCTTCAAAATGCAACCGTTCGTCATCGGAGTCGCAATATTCTTCTGAGGAAAAGGTAAATTCTTCCTCACTGTCCAAAATCATCTGAAGAGCTTCCTCGCCTGAATAGCATGCCATCTTCCAAACGTGTAGGAAAGTCAAAGAAAGAAACTATGTGGAAACTTGATGTTTTTGATGGCATTGTCTGGGGGGGTGTGTGCCTCATACGGGAATCACCAAACTGTTTTCCCTGTGAATAGCGTGTGGGTGTGTCCCGGCAGTCGTGGCCTAATGATTAGAGTCTCGAACTTGTAACCCGAAGGTGAACCTGAACGTCGGTTCGAGTCTCAGGTCCGGCAGGGATTGTAGGTGGGGGGAGTGAATGACCAGTGCTCTCCTCCACCCTCAATACCATGACTGAGGTGAGACCCTTGAGCAAGGCACCGAACCCCCAACTGCTCCCCAGGCGCCACAGCAAAAAAAAGGCTGCCCACTGCTCCGGGTGGGTGTTTGGGTGTGTTCACTACTGTGTGTGTGCACTTGGATGGGTTAAATGCAGAGCACAAATTCCGAGTATGGGTCACCATACTTGGCCAAACATCACTTCACTTCCCTTCACTCAGGTCATTATAAGATAATGAAGTGAGTCGGAATGACTGTACCTCTCCTTGGTTTTATATGGATTACATAAACTGAGAATATTTGTTTTTGATTTTACTCACTTCATTTAAAAGTAGAGACCTCAAGCTTTCCATAGATATATTTCTCATTTCTGTGTGTCAAGTATTCTCTGAGTTTCAGTTCATTTTAATGACACATTTCAAACAGATATGCGCAGAGACTGAGACGGCTGAAAGCACACCCTGTATATTTTCTTTATTTTACAAAAGCACAATGATTTGTTGATATTGTGAGTGTACACAAATAAAAATAGACCCTTTACAGATTCAAACGATGTATTACTCTTATGTGTACGGTAAAAAAAAGACAAAGTATTTTAAGTTCTTTTCGCTGTTATCATTAAAAACTGCAAGTGGTGGTGCCGGCGCCCCCGTCGAACCCAGAGGGTTAAACACTGAGACTGTGTCTGAATCCGGAACAGTAAGTGGGAAGGCTGTTCCATAACTGTGGGGCTTTGTAAGAGAAAGCTCTACCCCCGACTATAGCCCTCACTATCCGAGGTAGCAACAAATAGCCTGCACCTTTTGATCCAAGTAGGCGTGGCGGATCATAAAAGACCAAAAGTTCACTCAGGTACTGTGGCGCGAGACCATTCAGTGCTTTATAGATCAATAGTAGGATTTTATAATCAATACGATTGATTGATATTTGATTGGGAGCCAATGCAGTATGGATAAGATAGGGGTGATGTGGTCATACCTTCTGGTTATAGTAAGGACTCTTGCTGCTGCATTCTGGACTAACTGGAGCTTGTTTATGCATCTACTGGAATATCCAGACAGTAAGGCGTTACAATAATCCAAACTAGAGGTAACAAAAGTTAGGGTTAGGGTTAGGTTCAGGGGTTAGGGTTAGGTTAGAGGAAGATCAAATCCTCATGTGTTGTGTATATGCTCTTTAGTGCACAGGCTCACTTTATTCTATTCTAGAGTTAAAAGGAACGAGGCCAGACCGGTTTTCTTAAACTATAAATTCAAATACAAAAAGTTTATTTTGGATCCCTGGGTGAAGGTGATCCTAAAACAGTACAAATTTAAAATCCTAAAATGGTAAATGAGTAAATAAACAAAAAAATAATAAATAAATAAATAAATAAAAGAAAAAGAAAAAATGGGTTTTAAAATATGATTGAGAAAATAAAATCGATAACGTTAAAATGAGAGAACTAAATATTAATAATACCCACTAAGTTCAAAAGGAACAGTGAACTGGAAAGGAACCAGGAATCCCCATGAAGAAAGCCAAAATAATAAAAAATATAATAAAAAAGGAAAGACAAAGTAGACACAGTATTTATTTTTTTCAAAAAAAAAAAGGGGGGGACGACAACATTATTTAAATAAAGAACCTAAGGGACTGGATAGGGCGTGCAGTTTTTCCCAAGTTAGATCCACACCCTATATCTGGCTGAGTGATCAAAGCACAGGATCTCGGGTGAAAGCTCTATTCAGATGTATGCAGTAATGTATGCAGGGTTAGCAGTAGGATGGAGTTTGGATTTGTGTTAGGGCAACAGTTAATTTTTTTAACTAGATTTTATAGATGAGGTTAGGATTAGCATCACACATTAGAGAGGTAGGGTTGGGATTAAGTTTTATGTTACAGGTTAAGTGTAAGGTTTTAGATATATTTTCTAACTTGTAAGGAGGGTTCAGATTTGAGGAAACTCCGGGTATGGATGCCCTTATGAATCTCCTCATACCATCATTCACCCTCAAAATATATACATTTTTTGTCAACCACTCAAACAGTACACAATGAAATATAACAATTTTAACAACTTTAACAGGCTTTATGTCAACTTTTTACAAATCTTTGTACGCTTTTTCTATTTGTCTATTTTTCATTTAGTCCATTAGGGAATTTTGTATTGAGTCTTTTTATCCATTGTTTTTCCATCTTTTTCCTTTCCCCTGTAGTTCATTTGGGGTTGTGGGCAATTATCCATGCCGTCACCCTGTCCAGTCTGTGTCGTTGGAAATGTGAGACCGGGTAACTGTTTTTCTTTTTCCAGTGTCTGATGTTGTATCTGTGTGAGTTTAACCGTGTCTTGACTGATGTGCTAGTTTCTCCAACGTATTGCATGCCACAAGTTTCACATGTGATGAGATAAACACAATTTTTTTTGTTTAGAAGGATCTTTTTGGGAAGTGTATAGGCATCCCCTGTTTTGTAATTTTTCATTATTTTTGGGTTTGTCAGTGGCTTTACTTTGTGATTTGGTGGATATAATTTGCTTTGTACTAACATGTCTTAAGTTTTTGTTCCTCTTGAAGGCTGAAATGATTTTGAACCCCTTATCTTCTCCTACAATTTTGTTAAAATTAGACTTCATTGTCCTGTTTACATTGACTGCATATCTGGAGAATGTGGTTATTAGTGGGATAATTGTATTTTCCTGGTTCTCAGAGTTTGAGTCTTTGTATTTGTAAATCTTAGAATCTGCGATTTAATAATGCCTCTAAATGTGCTATGGGGATGGTAACTTTTGGGGAGTTGTACTGTAATGGCTTGGGACTGCGATTGCTGTAGTGGCTTTGGGGCTGCGGTTGCCACGAGCAGCTTCGTACTCAGGACTCCATCAGTGGACATTTGATAGATTTTAACCAACTGGACTTCTTGCGGAAACTGTGATGAATTTATTGGTTGCACAATTGTACTATTTGTCCTTATAGCGCACAATAATAGAAAGGATTTATTTATAATCGCACTATCCGTTGCACCCAGATGAGGATGGGTTCCCTTTTGAGCCTGGTTCCTCTCAAGGTTTCTTCCTCACATCATCTCAGGGAGTTTTTCTTTGCCACCGTCTCCACTGGCTCCCTCATTAGGGATAAATTCACAGTGATAAATATATTGTAAATATTTGAATTTTTTGTGAATCCATTTATTTCTGTAAAGCTGCTTTGTGACAATGTCCATTGTTAAAAGCGCTATACAAATAAAATTGAATTGAATTGAATTAAACTTTTCTTGTGTAATAAGGCATGTGTGTCTGTTTCCTTGAAATACACCCTAATGTCTAGTTTTTTGGTTTTATCAAATTTTTGGCCTTTGTATGTGACAGTGTCCAGAAAGTTGATTTCCGTCTTGTGTAAGACATGCTTTACTTTTATGCTATCATGGTGGTTATTGAGAATTTTGATGAAATTGTGAAATTCCCCTTCCCCATGGGTCCAAGTTCCTCAGATGTCATCTAAGTATCTGAAATAATGGGCTGGTTTATATGGGCATTTTGGAGTCACTGTTTCCTCCCAATTTGCCATATAGATATTGGCATATGCGGGTGCAAACTTTTTGCCCATTGCTGTTCCTTTAATTTGTAGGTAGAACTGTTCATTGAACTCAAAGTCATTTCTGGTGAGGCTTAATTCTAAAAGTTCCAGTATGATGTCGTCAGGTCTATTTGGGTTCGGGTTTTTGTTGAAACATTGTCTGATTGCTGATAGCCCTTTATTTGTTTCAATGTTGGCGTAAAGATCGTTGATGTCTATTGTAAAAATCAAACTATGGGGTTCTATTGTGGCCTCTTTTACCTTTTTGACAAAGTCTTGCGTGTCCTGGATATAACTTGGGTGAATTGTGGAGAGTGGTTTGAGGATGAAGTCTAAGTATTCCGCTATGATTGGTCTTCCTGGAGACATTGTGGGTGTAGGCCAAATATTTTGTGGCTTGTGTATTTTTGGCAAAAGGTAGAATCTCCTTGGTCTTAATGGATATTCCCCTCTTAGATAATTTTGCCTTTTTCTTTTGTAAGAAGCCCCGTTTTACCAGTGTATTTATTTTTTGTGTAAATAAAAGGGCCGATTCCATATACATTGGATAATCTAACTTCTTGTAGTATGTTGTATTGCTAAGTTGCCTGAGGGCTTCCCCCACATACTGTGGTCTATCGATGATGACTACCGACCTTCCCTTGTCTGCCGGTTTTATAATTATATTTGTGTTTTCTCTTAGATTTTTGATTGGTAGATTTTTTTATTGTCTTATTGTACTGGTTTATCAGGTCATGTACCACTTTTGGTAGTTTGTTAGGTGGGGGTTCCCAGTCAGATTTGGGTTGGAAGGGTAAAGTATTATGTCCTTGTCCTGGGTCAAAGAAGAAAGTCAATTTTAGTCTACGGTGATATTTGGTAATTTGTGCTGCCATTTCCTTACGTTTTGGACCCTGTATTTGACTTATTGGTATAAACGAGAGGCCTTTTTGTAGGATAGTAATTTCTGCATCAGATAAAGTAATGTTATTTGAAAGGTTAATTACCATTTTATCCCCAGTTACTCTTGGGCTTTTTATTTGAACAAGTTTAAATGCTGCCTCCAAATGCTGCCTCCAGTTTTCCAATGGACATTGTTTTTTTTGGTGTAGAATCTTAGGAAGGGGAGTCCTGGGAGACTTTGACCAGTGTGTCTAATTAGGTCATTTATTATTCTTAGATGTCAGTAGTTTTTCTGAGATGTTTATCAATGGGATGTGGATGGAGGCATTGGGGAAGGTACTCTCCGTTACACTCAAGTTGTGTAGTTGTTGTTTTAAGACCGTTGTATTGCCCTGTGCTCTGTTATTTACCCCAAAAGACAGTATTACTTTCAAAACATTTTCTGAAGTGGGGGTCTTGTTTCTAATTACATGTGTTGCATGTGTAAATTGTGCTCCTGGATAACAGTCTACTTGTATTCTATTGTCTTTGATTTCTGGAAGCTTGCTTAGGTTAGAGTCGCCTATGTTAAGTATGGCTCTCCTTGGTTGAAGTTTCCAATTTTTGTATTTATTGCCATTGTGTTCATGCCTTGTAAAGCTACTTGTTCCGATGGGGTCTTTTTGGTTTCCCGGGGTTTTAGACTCTATTTGAATTGTGGCCCTTTCATTTTTTTGATGGGTTTTATGGAGGGGTTCCATCCTTGAAGTTCCTGGCTGTGTACGTGAATTCCTTTCAACTGGTTGGGTTTTTTTT
>CM040975.1:31942919-31957919 GCA_022985145.1 Pangasius djambal | reverse complement strand
GGCTGTTCCTGGAGCATTGTAGGACTGACCTTCATCCGTTTTTGCCTTGTTTGCATCAGTGTTGGCCAAGTGATGGTATGAGATACAATAGAATAATGACATAGGCTAGATTAACAAGTTTATTGTATATCTTACTGAACAGTTGCCTGTAGGCTAATGCTACCTAGTTCAGGAGTTTTTTGTTAGGTATGATACATTGTCTGCTAATGCTAGTTGAATTATAATATGTTTTCTTACCTGGAAAATGGCATTTTGCAGTAAGAAGAGTTTTATAAACTATACACACAACATTATAGTAACTTGCAATTTTTGCAATTTGTGCTTTTATTACTGTATATTAACTGTTCACTTTTGCTTACCCTCATACAGCCAATCACTGAGGCCGTTGAATATCACGCCCTCCTTGCCAGTGGAAACCAGACGGATGATTCGGCTCTCGACTGTGGCCCGGTAGTAGATGTTATTCTCAAATATGAAAATCTCAAAAGGACAAGAACAAGAAGGGAAAATAATTTTTCTTTTGGTTGGCAAATGAGGACGGTATAATAATGGATGATGCAAATAATAATGATTGAAATATTGAAGTAGATCTATGTGATCAAAAGCTTATTGAAAACACTTTCCAAGACATATCTAAGTCTCAGTCTGTACATTTCCATCCAAATGTTTCTGAAACATTACTCATTTTTATGCAGCTAAGGAAATAAAATGTTATGATGAACCATCTTTTTAACCACACATCAGAATTTCCAACTCATCTAAGAGGAAAATTTATTTTGAAATAGTTTTCTTATCTCTGCAATGTATGTGAATTTCTCTGATCTGTCTCCAGGCATCAGTGATGCCATGTTAATCATTGCAGCCTTTAAGGTTTGTTCTCATATTTAACAACGTCGTAAATGTGAAAAAAAATGCGTTTTTTAATCTACCTGAGTGAAAATAACAGTTGAAATTGCCTCAGCAAAATCCCTTCAGAGTTTCCAGAAACGAAATAAAACAAACTCGTAATAAACTCAGGATCATCTTCACCAGGTACATAAACACCGAGCAGAGAGACCAATCAAGTGTACCTTTTATCAGACTATACATCTTCCCTGCTTGTCTTTATAATTAGAAAGCAGATACAGAGCTGTGCAGAAAAAATGCAATGAGATAAAAAGTAGACTCGAGAGGCAAACCATACTTTATGATTTAAATGTTTATCATCTGATAGGCAAGCGAGTCTCTTGCAGGGAAGCTATTTCACAGCGCTGCAGTGCTGTTTACACTGCACCTGTGTTTTTGAGCCTGGCTCCGCCCCCTGTCCTGTCATTGGTCTGATAACTAATGTGCTTACCTGTACTGAGTTAATCCCTTAATTAGCTTGTCTCACGTTCCTTGTCTCATTGCATTTCTCACGTTCCCTGTTCTTTCTTTCCAGGTTTATGTCCATGTTTATATCTGTGCCTGTGCTACTGTTTATTACAGATACGCCTGTGCTTACTGTGTCTGCCTGTACCTTGACTCCTGCCAAGTTTGATGTCTGTGATTCTTGGATTAACTTTATATAAAGAGCATCGAATTTATGCACTTGCGACCTTCCACCTGTCCAACAAAAGTTTTTAAAAAATTGTCCAAAAAGAAATGATTAACCATGTCTTTCTGTTTGCTTGTTTTTTTTTATCTAGATAAACGTCTGTTAAACCATTTTTGAGTAGCTTAACTCAATAAATCTGAGTAATCTGGTAAAAAAATGACAATAATAACCTTATATTCATGTAATCCAAGTAATTTGTTTGGTAGTTGACATATTTAGTAGAATAAACCTTTTAAAAAACAAAACATAAAACTAACAAACAAAAACAGAACTACCAGACTTGAATAATTTCGTTCATTTTTCATGATTTTTACATGACTCAAATGTTTGGGTGTAATATTCCTGCCTCACTAATTTTCTTATTTTTTAATAATCTTAAATTTTTTTCAGTGTGCTCTTTGATCTGTGGATTAAGGGCGTTATTGACCATCGATGATCCAAAAAATAGTATAGAACCCACGCTTATCTAAAAATCCACACTTTAACTTCCCATCACATGGATACTTGGGTCTGTTTTCAGTTTAGCTAGTGCTACAACTCTGATCTATATAAAGGCACTCCATATCTGTAAGGAGAAGATAGAAGAGTCCACCTCTTTGTGTAAGCCGGCTGAGTTGGTGCAGCTTTATCTGGAGCTCCTCCTCTTCAGAAAGCCTTGTAGAAATTTCCAGATGTTTCATGGTTAACGAGAAGCTAATGAGAAGCTCTTCTTTGCTTCACTAAGGAACACTACCAGCACTGAAGGGTAAGGGGTCTTTAATTATAATTTAATTGTACAAAACCCAAATTTCTTCTAAATTGGTCACCTGCCAATTCCTACCCACCAGCCAGCTCTCCCCTCTCATACGACAGCTACCAGCTGGAGGGTGAAGGCTAACATGCGCTTCCTCCGGGACATGTGAAGCCAGCCAACTGCATCTTTTCGACCTGCTGCTCATGTTATGTCACAACGCAGCTGAACACTCAGAGGAAAGCGCTAACTGTGATCTCTCAGTGGTAGGGCTGATGCTTTTCTGTTGGACCCCTCATGAGCCCCAGTCGTACAGCTTCTTAATTATCGTTTAATATCCTTAAACTCCTTACAGTTACACCGAAAGCTGATTGAATAATCATTATCCAGATACTCGATTCCTCTGAAATTCCATGTGTCACTTGTTCCAAGCTGTGAACAGAGCTCTCTGCTTCGCCTCTTTTAGTGTGAAATCTTGACTACCTCAGGGCAGGTTTTGGGTTTTCTAGTGATCTATAAGCTCTTTCAGTGCTGACTGCTGTGTCCTCTGGAAGGTGTATGAGGTTCCACAGTAATGCTGCAGCTTTTCACACTGTCTTTTACATCATCTCTTGTAATATTTGATCATCTTGAACTGTTTTTCAGATCCCAGCATTCTGCTTTCTCTTTCTCAGAAGGTAAGCTAACAGTCTGTCTTAGGTTACCCTGACACTTTGCACAGATTTCTCCAGTCCTGCTTGTTTCTTTTCATAGCTGAGTGTTTGACTCGTTTTGTGATGCCTTTATCTCTTGAAATCTTGGTTTCCCAGCCATGGATGGCTGTAGAATGGTCGGGAATCGAATTCTATCTCACAACAATAGAGTCAATGCTTTTCAGCTGCACCACTCTGGAGCTCCACCTCTGCCATTTCTGAGCTAGCAGCAGCCAAGTCTACTTCAGTGTCTTTGCTTTTCTCTCACAAATTTTACAAATAATTTTTTTGATGATATCACATCCTGGCTGGCAAATCATGGTGTGCCTGGTTTTCCCCAACTCTGGAAGAGCTTGAAAAACATGCTGCCATTTTCTGCATGACTCTGTATGCAGATGTCTGATAGAGACCAAAGGTGTTTAATAATTGCTAAGGATAATTTTAGGGTGAAACTGGTGCGTGATGGAGAATTTAGATGACAGTAGTTGGTTCTCACCAGCTGCTGGCCGCGTGGTCCCCAGCCTGCATACTGAAGTGGAGCATTTCGCACTTCTGGAGGATTCAGAATCCATGTTTCCCTGTAAAGAACACAAACACATGCTGTTTTTTATTGTATGCTGTCCTTGGACAGGGACGTAACTAATGAATAAACCACAATGTGTTCTGCTATTATAATAAAATACTGAGTGATGGGATGGTGTGATGATGCGGAGTTACTTTTATGACACATCATACTTTTTATCTGTTTATAGTTTTAATTTTGCTGAACATCTGGGAGACAAGTTAGTTCCTGTTCTTAGGTTATAGCAGCTATAAACAGTCGTTCCCTCACCAGCCTCTTTTTTCTCCCTCTTGAAGTTAATAAGACAAAAAAAAAATTGCAGCTTGTCCAGTTACTGAGAAACCGCGAAGAGTAAACTTAAAGTTACAGCTTTACCTCTGACTCTTTCAAAGCACTGACACTGGAAACTCCTTCCATACATGTTAAATAAACATCTCCTGACAGAAACATCTCCTGACAGAAAAGTCCATGCAAATGAGCTGTTACTATAGAAATGATTTCAACAGGGCTGTGGCATGATGTGATTTAATGCATGTCTGTAAAGTAATGTCTTTCAGTTTGTCTAAATGTGGGACTAAAATGCGTTGGGTTGATTTGATACTTGTTATCTTTTATGAGCTTGCATCATGCACATCTGGCTAATGACGAAACATTTAAGTGTTAATTTAAGAGTTTATTAGCGTTTTGCCTGTTATTATTGCTGCTGCTGCTGCTTCTGTGTGTGTGTGTGTGTGTGTGTGTGTGTGTGTGTGTGTGTGTATACTTACGGGGACTCCAAACTACAAATGATGTAGTATGCAGTGAAAGAGTGCTGATAAATCTGCAGGAGAGAGAGAAACAGACAGAGATAATACTATGGCAGGTATGACTTAGTTGACTACCAGCCAGCTCAGTGTAATTTGCTGGGTGAGTGTGAGTGGGTTGATTGGTGGGTTGATAGGTGGGGGTGGGGGTGGGGGTTAGTCAGTGAGTGTGTTGATCAGTGAGTAGGTTGAGCAGTTGGTGAGTGGGTTGATCTGTCAATCGATCAGTGTGTGAGTGGGGTGGTAGATCATTCGGTCTGTTGATTGATTAGATGGTGGGTAGGTGGGCAGGTGAGTGGGTTGATTAATCAGTCAGTTGGTTGATCGGTATTGGTAGATCAGTTGGCCAGTCAATCAGTAGGTGTGTGAGCATGTTTTGAATGAGTTGGTCGGTTGATCAGTGAGTGGGTTTATAGATCAGTAGGTTGGTCGAATGGAGGGGAGTGGGTATAGTGGATCATTTGGTGGGTGGGTGGCTTGGTAGATAATTTAATGGGTGGGCTGGTGGTTTGGATGGGTGAGCAGGTTGATAAGTCAGTTGGTTGATGAGTGGGTTGAGTGGTCAATGGATGGGATTTCGATTTGTGGGTGGGTGAGCTGATGAATGTGCCAGTTGTTAGGTGGGTGAGCAGGATGATCGGTCAGTGGATGGCTTTGCTTTGCTTTGCTTCTTTTTGTCTAAAAACATTTAGAGGAAACACAGTTATCAGTTTATCACACCAGTCTCTATCATCAGCTGTGACAGAGACACTACAATGCATGCTGGGAACTGAACAGATCACTAACCCATGTCTTATAGAGGAAATTTAAACTGCTGCTGATTAGCATGCTAGCACGCATTTGCTTGTTTCTCTATCACTTACACACACACACACACACACACCCAGGTGAGAGAGTGAGAAGAGAGGGTCACTGGGACAGAAAGGTAAACAAGAAGAGAGAGCGAAAGAAAGAAAAATCCTCTGTGAAGGACAAGTGAGTGTGTGACAGAGTTGCAGAGAGAGTTGTGTAGGTGAGTGTGTGTGTGTGTGTGTGTGTGTGTGTGTAATGACAGTTAGGGGACAGAGCTGTCATCCATCAAGGCGATGTTGAGACGGACATGGAATAAGAAACTAGTTCACACATTTTCCCCTCTCACCCCCTCTGTCCCTGCACAGTGTTTGTGTGTGTGTGTGTGTGTGTGTGTGTGTGTGTGTGTGTGTCTTACCGGCTGCACATTGTAAGCAAGCAGCACATGCTTCATGTCTGGAGAAAGCTCATAGTCACTGGCCTTATACATTTCCTGTGAAGTGCAAAATAAAGAAGAAATGGCAGATGTGTCCCAGCATTTTTAATTCTAAGTTCTAGGCTGCAGATTGCATGTGGTTCTCTCAGAGGCGTACTCATAGCTGTGGAATAATGAGTGTGGAAGCCATGTTGTTAAATTTTATCAAATTTACAGTGATTAATGCGACAATTACAAATAGGACTATTCATAGAGCAATACATTGGCAGTATACTAGACTCCTAGTAGATTTACAGTATTTCAATGCTTTCCATTTTCTCATTCATATGTCATCATATATGTCTTTTTTTATTTTTTTATTTTTAAATCCTTTCTTGATTTTATCAGACTTCATATTACATTTGGCAGCAATTGAAAAGTCTCAGATGGTTCTACTCAAGAAAATGTGGAGCTCAGAAAATCAACCCCAGCAGCTGCGTAACCCGACTCTGAATACCAGGAACTTTCCTCCCATAAATATTGACATAATTTTTTTTTACTTAAGTCACCAAATTTAGTATGTTTTAATTACTGTTTCAAAGAGAGATTTAGGACATATAGAAAGAGAGGCTTACAAACTTCCTGTTGGGCACCAACACTGTACTTTCATTCGTCTCCATGTTGAACTTGACCACATCACCTTCACGAGTGCGATACAGGAGCTCCTTACCTACAGAGGGAAAGACATGGACACAATCATAAAACATTAAGAACAAATATATTTCACCAAAACTGGAAAGGGAAATGTTTTCATGTAGGCTACTTTCTAACTTTTCCTTGGCAACTCCAAAGATCATAACGTGTAAATCAGTTTAACAAACACAGAATAAAACAGTCCGCCTCCCTGAAGATGTCTAAAAACTCTAGATAATTCTAGCTAAGTCTCCAGCTAATTGTGATTTTCTAGGACAGTTGCACACTGTCTAATAATAATGTCTAATCAGTTCAGTTTGTAATCAGACAGTGACTGTCAACTCTCCGTGATGCTCCTGCTCAGTCACATCACCATCAAAACAGAGAAGAGCACTTACACACAATGACCAAATAAAGTGAATGAATCAGCAATTATTCTCTCCATCAATGTTAGCATGAACAGAGATCAGTGGAGTGAAGAAGATGATGATGAAGCTCGTATTTAAATGCCACGAGTGTCTTTTACCTCAGGTGATGAGACAGAGACTGAAGTAGATGATGCTGATAATCAAAATGAGAACTCAATTCAATTCTTTAACATTTTTATACTACTTTTGTTTTTCCATCAATAGATTGGATTATAAAATAAATGTAGGTGTGTTGTCTTTCTGGAACTGGAATGAAATCTTTTAATGTAATTTTCAACTTTTCAAACTTATACTTTATTTATTTATTTATTTATTTATAACTATTAAATATTTGACCATGTGACAAGTTTTCCCTGGCAGCCTACTAGAGTTGTTTTACAGAGTTTGAACCTGAGCAACCATATCAAATGCATGACTGCTGCCCAGTTTCTCAAAACCAGTGCTGATTTGGGCTGTGTTTATTCCAAAATGGCAGCTAAGTTTTGTAGCTGGAAGGAGCTTGTGAGCTTGACTTGGCTGCTTATGTGCTATAGCTGGCTTTGTTTTTTCAGGACTTGGAAAGAGTTTATATCCACACAAACAGGACAACAGGTAAAAACAACACAAGTGAAACAAACCAGACATAATTGAGAATAATGATAAAATGGTGGGGCCAAAAGGGGTGGGGTTTCGCCATTGAGATGTTTCTCGATATAATCACAGCTGTGCTCAGGATGGGTAAACTGACTCAAAGCAAATGGGCCAATACAGAGCTCAGTAGTGTTCTACATAAAAAGAAAAGAAAGGAAGAAGGAAATAGAGAGGAATAAGAGGAGGATATTCCCCGGTTTAGAGGACAACACCATAGTCACAAAGTGCACAGGACAGAAGGAGAAAGGGTGTATTAAATGTGATGTATTTGGTGGTTTCTTTGCTGAATACTGTGTCATGTCACTATGAAACCTACTCAGAATGCATATACAGAAGCTTAAGGTGATATTCAGGTGATAGACGCTTCCCCTGGAAGTTAGGAAGTGAAATACAATGACTCTAGAACAATTAAAATAACAGGAAGTGTTTTTTTTTTGTTGCTTCCAACAAACACAGTATCAAGCAAATCAGAGGTTTATATTAATGCACTTGTTCTAATATGTTATTGTTTCTCTAGTAACAGCTCACTCACAGAGACTTGCAGATTGGACACTCCACATAAACAGATTAAAAAAGTGTGTAAACATATTCTGTTAGGAGATGCTCATTTAACATTTATGGAAGGAGTCTCCAGTGTCGGCATTTTGTAACAGTCAGAAGTATAGCTGTAACTAAGTTTTCCAACATCTGTTCTCAGACCCATGTGCAAAGGTTTTATTGAAAGCCCAAACAGCATAGTAAAAAAAAAGGTATAAGGTCATACACAGTAATCATCTAAAATGTCAAAATCAGGCAGGGATAATCCAAAAGTCAAAGACCAGGAGTCAAAACAGAGAATAGCAAAAGGTCAAAAACACAGTTATGGCAGAATGACACTGCTCAGAACTTACAACAGTGGCAAGACTTTGCTGAGACATAATGCTGACTGTCCTTGACCATAAAGTGCTAATAAAACAGGAACAGGAAGTGAGTTGTTGTGACACAGGTGAGGGAATGACTCTTCCTATTCCTGTATGCTGTTATAATGTACGTGAGAACAGGAACTAACTTGTTAAATATCTATATACCGAAAAAAGTATGGTGAGTCATTCTTTAATTATAGAAAATTGTAATAATTGAAAAATTGCTGTGGTTTAAGAGGAATAAAACAGTTTCATGTTCCTATAGGAATATAATCAACTTCAGGATGGTAACAGTAACTGCCATGGTTTGTTACTAAATTTAAAGGTCAATGTTAAACATCTTAACTAGCCGATTTTTTCCTCAAGTCAACTGATTTTTCACTTCCGTATGAACACGTTCCCCTGTAGCTTCACTTCTTCTCTTCTTCCTGTGTTCCTTCCCTCAGAATCGATTTATAACTCCATGCACACAGATGTGTTCTGCTCACCGAGCTCTTCTCCGTCCTCATCGCTCAGCCACGTTAGTGCCTCAGGCCTTGTCCTGAACCTAATCTCCCCTGCTCTATTGATGTACACTATCTCCTGCAGAGTGCACTCGCTGTCACCTGCTATCTTTATAATTCGTTTCCCGGTGCGAAACTGCAGACTTTGATCTGCTCCCAGCTTCCACAGCACTGTTTGTTCTGTTATCTACAGCATTTCCAAACTCCAGCGGTGTCTCTGCTGAGGTTAACACACTCTTCGCAGCACTTCCTGCTACTGCTTCCTTTTTCCAGTGTTTGGATTTCAGATTTTCTAGCAGACTTGTGATCTGTGGACAATGAATAAAGCATCTCCTCCACTTCAGCCTTCTCCTACACAGATAAAAACCAGGGCCGAAGGGTTAAAACATCATACATCTGTTAGGTAAATGTTTATATTGGGTGAAATATGCAGGAATTTAAAAATATGGCACTAAAGTAGAGAAACCAGATGGTTGAGGCCACACTGAGTGCTACCCATTTAATTTCTGGTGTGACATAGCTGTTTGGTTTACACCCCACGCTGAAGGATCTGATCATTCTGTTCCACTAATGAGATGATTATAGAGCCATTTAATCACAATTACCAAGCAGCAGTGGAGTGCAGAATGAGAACGAGAGTCCATTACAAAAAACAGAGCAGAGGACAAAGGACATACGTGACATATTCTTAAAGAGAGTAGACAGATGCATTTTTAATTTTGATCAGTGAATTGAAGCATAATTAAGAATGATGTGAAAATTAAGTATACTGTGAATTACATACGATTATTCAGAGACATTTTCCTAAGCCAGACGCTTAGTTGTTAGATGACTAAAGGTACAACACTGGATCTTAAGCAATCAGTGGGAATATTTTGCCAACAATAGCAAATACTTAAATATTGTGAAAAGTCAAATGAAGGTTAGTATCTATAATGGAAATTGTTGACACTTCTGAAACTGAATAGGATCTTAAGGTCCCTGAATAAAGCTGAGCTGCTAAATGAACCAAGTATTACAGATACTAGTCAAAGTTGAAGCTTTTCATTGTCATGTACTTATGCACAGAGGATTCTTACTTGCCCAAAGACAACATAGCATGCACCCAATATGCAATGTCGAAAGTGGCATGTGCACTGTGTAATGTTTACCAAGTGGCACGGGCAATGTTACAGTGTCCAATGATGCAGAACAGTGACACCAGATTTTGTGTTTTAAATGGTTTAAGTGCTTCTAATGAGTTTGAGCCACCTGCTGGCTTGGGGGTAGAAACTGTGCTTATAAATTATGGTCTGAGTGCTGATTATTCTGTACTAAACATTAGATATTAACCCATTAATGCAGCCTAGAGCTGATATATAGAGTGCAGACATACTAGCACAGAGAAAATATAAATTAAAAACTATGCCCAAGCACTGAACTCTGTGGACTGAACTGGTGGATGCACTGAGAGACAGAGTCAGTGGATGACTGAACTGTAGTTGATTTGTGCAGTATGACTAATAATATTCTAATGCTGCAACAGAAATAGCAGCATCATGCATGTAAATTACTTCTCTGTAGTCAAGAGACCAACTTTATAGCTTTATAAATAGCACATATACCATATTATAAGACTGATGAGCCTAATAGTTCAAACACAATAACTATAAATTCAATTCCAGCTCTATTATTGCATAATTGTTTATAGTCTGGATGTGCAGGCTGCAAGTCAAGCACTCTGTGAATCTTTCAGCTAATGGATTCTGACAGGCCAATGCAGATTAGTCAATAATGGGCTGTGGATATCCCTAGCTCTAATATGTCAGGTCAGGGTCCAGAACACACCACATCAAGGAATTCACTGTGGATTTCAGTGCATGACTCACCCCAACAGAAGCGCTACTCACATTAACACCATGCCAATCTGAGCAGCTTTCACAGGCCCTCGACGCATTACACAGGTAAATAAAGAGGATGAATAAACAGACAAAACAACAGCTCTTCAGTGAAAGTGTGATATATTTAAGTATTAACATCTGAACAGTGTGGGTGCTAACCGGTGATGGCCCATTCTCTCCTGACACATCTGTTTACCTTTTCAGCAAATAGACATTTGGGAAGAACATAAATGAGACATGGCAAGACAATTTCCAGATAAATTTCTGCACTGGGCTCAATGGGTGATGAACTGCACTCTGACATGTTCACACTTAAAGCTCAGGAGACAAATGTAAGTGAGTCATGAGATAATGGTGCCATATGACAGCCATGAAAGATGCTCAAAGCTTCACACTTTTCATGGAAATTCTATGGAACCCCTGAGGATACATGGTGGTTATTTTTAATAACCATGAATTTAACATATTGAGGCCACAAGTTAATAGGCTATATTAAGGCCATGAGTTAACTTTCTCAAGATCTATCCAAAATACTTTATTCATGGAAACTGTTGTATTTTAAAATGATTAAACATAAAGACATACTGGAGTCCCCTAGATCAAACTCTCAAAGCGAATAAACTTTTTTGCTTGTTACCACCAAATAATTGCTCGGCACACTATGTATTAAGTAAGGAGAGGTATTAGTGTGCCATATGGGTCATAGTACCAAGTTTTTAGAAATTCAGCAACAATACTATTCGATTGGGAGGATTTCTTGGCATGTCTGTTAAGTAAAGTTGTTGGAGGATGTCTGTAGTAATTCTGATCAATTCACATGGGATAATTGAGCTTTGTATAACTTACAGAAATGGAAATGTCCTCATGATGTACACATGCTTGTCACACTAAAAACTCCATGGGTACTAAACACAACTCATGATGTACACATGCTTGTCACACTAAAAACTCCATGGGTACTAAACACAACTCAGTTTAATACACACTGATTTTTTGTCCTTTATTATAAGTGCTTGTTGTAGAGGGTGTGGCTGTGCAAGTTGCACTTGATCATTAGTAGATAACATGACCATAAAATGTACGTAGTCTGTACCTTTGCTAGGAACTGAATTTCTTTCCTGAAACCACTAGAAGCTTCATTTTTCTGATGTTCTTTTAAACATCGTCTATATTTTATTGTTCTACATTTTATACGTGTACTTGGCTTCGTTTTGGTTTTGATAGCAGAAATAGAAAAGAGTGAGCAATTCTGGGGTGCCAAGCAAAGAAAAAGCACAAAAACCCTTTTCAACATGTCAGACTGGATATATTTTACCTGCCATTATTTCTACATGTCATTGTATAGAAGGTAAAATACTCTGTAATCTTTCCAGATGCGTACACATGCAGTCCGTAAAAAATTACTGACATGTCAGATGGGACAAAAATCCCAGAGGTACTCCAGTAATAATTACTTTACCCATAACCTGATGTAAAACTAGTGCATTCCAATAGGATTAAAGATGAATTAGGAGACTGGATTGAATGTCAGAGTCTCAATTTTTATTTGCATGCTTGGAGGATCTTCAGGCTACACCAGTCTAAGCCAGTCTATATTGTCTACATTTGGACAGCCTAGCTTAAGTCAAGAGAAGGAAAAGAGGAAAGAAGGATGAGTGGAATATATAGGAGGGGGAAAGATGCCTACAGAATGCAGAATCAGAGGGTATCACCCCTGACCTCGGTGTGCTCTATCACAGAGACACATCATATCTGGACACAAGGCATAAGAAATATAACACATTCAGAGACAGGCCTAGGCATAAACCTAATGCATTCAAAGGTTCAGGAGCTCTGAATCAGCTGGTACTATCACTTAGTTGAGAGAAGGTATGTGTGGTAACCACATTTACATTTACATTTTGGCATTTGGCAAATGCCCTTATCCAGAGCAACTTACTGAAGTGCTTTGAAGTCCCAATCAATAAATATAGTGGTTCAGTAGGTCAGGAACTAAAAGTAACAGCAGTCTAAAAACCCTGTTGGGGAGGTTAGTATAGTATGAAAAACCTACAAGACAATGACTTTTTTAAAATAACAAAGTGCTAATTTAAAAATTAAGTGAAGAGGTAGGTCTTTAGTTGTCATTTGAAGACAGCCAGTGACTCAGCAGTTCAGACTTCCAGGGGAAATTTGTTCCACCACCTAGGTGCCAGGACAGGGAAGAGAATTGGTGCATGTCTTCCTTGTACTCTGAGAGATGGTGGGTCAGGTCGAGCAGTGTTATTGGATGGGAGGGAACATGAAGCAGAGCAGAATGTGATAAGTGCTTTAAGGTAGGTGGACACTGGTCCATTTTGGCTTAGTAGGCGAGCATCATTTTAAAAAAAAAAAACGATGGAGGCAGCTACAGGGAGCCGGTGGAGAAGCGCTGAGGCAGACCTGCCAGAAGCAAGTTGCAGTAGCCCAGTCTCGAAATGACAAGGGACTGTACAAGTACTTGAGTAAACTCAGTGGATAGAAATGACCAGAGCCTCCTAATGTTGTAAAGAGAGAAACTGGCATGAGTGAGTCAATTTAGCAACGTGAGGCAAGAAGGTCAGGTGATTGTCCATAGTTACCCCACGGTTGCGTGCAGTGACAGATGGTTACAAGACGTCCAGTAAGATCTTGAGATGGGAATGAGTCACAAGGGACATATAGTAGCTCAGTTTTGCTTAATTTTTTCAGCTGATTAGCTGCCATCCATGATGACACGTCAGCCAGACATGCTGAGATCTGTGTAGAAGCATGAATATCTGAGGAAGGAAAAGAGAGGATGAGCTGAGTGTCATCAGCATAGCAGTTGGTATGAAAACCCATGTGATGATATGACCTCACTGAGAGAATGGGCATAGAGGGAGAACAGAAGAGGACACAGCACTGAGCCCTGTGAAACACCAGTGGAGAGCCTGCATGAAGCATATGTGAAACTTCTCTATGTCATCTGATGTAAGTGTCCCTCTATGTAGGAAGCAAACCATTTTCATGCTGTGTCATGAATTCCAAGCCTCATGGGGTTGGACAGGAGAGTCTCGTAGTTGACTGTATCCAAGGCAGCTGAAAGGTCAAGAAGGATAAGGACGATGACTGTTTGGCTGATCTAGCTGCATGTAGCTTCTCAGTGATGGCCACTACCGTACTATGTAGTTACATGCTGTTATAGGAAAACAATCTACGACAGTGTGGTGTGTTGAAACGGAGTTACTGTTACTGCCCCAAAGTTCATTATTTTCCTAAAACAGTACGTTTCATTTCTCTTATACCATAGAAATTCATTAATGATTCATTTTTATACACTGACCCTTTAATGTGCTCAATAGATGCGAGCTTATCCCTTCCAAAGTGGAACTACTTCAACACCTTCTAATGTGAGCTGTACTGATCTTCCTAATACCCTAATACTGATGGCTCTGCTGTTACCTTTCCTGTGACCTCTAAAGGAAGATGAGGAACCTGGAGGAAAGACATCTCATTCTTTCAAGTTTCCGAACCTGTCTTCCCAAATCCTGAAATTTTTTTTTTTTCTTATCAGAATTTTAAGATGTTTTTCACAGATCAGATTGTGTCATACGTTGTTGAGCAGACAAAACTTTATTCAGTTGAGCAAAATGTATCCTCCATTAACACAATCTTGCAGGAAATAGAAGAGTTTCGGTCAATGATTCTTTTCATGGGAGGTTTTTCATTCCCTTCTGGCACACCGATTCTTTCACACGACTGGCACACCGATTCTTTGTTTTTCTTCTGTGACTGACATAATGCCAGTGAAGAGAGTTACACTCATTTTGTAGGTGGATCCATTTCAATGATAATGCCCACACACACAGCAGTCATAACTCTTTAGCATGTTCTGCAAACAATGTCTGTGTATTCCAGCCACAAACATCAGAAGGTTCAACAAGTAATCCAAGTGCAGATTAATGTACTTGCCCAGCTGTGATATCAGATATTGTATATTATATTTTGTTGTATATAGTGTCACATTTTTTGCATTTGATGGTTGGTTGTTTACAGAAGGCCAGTCTGTTTGTGTTCTTATCTTCTCTAGTGTGTGTGGGAGATTAAATACTTGAATATACAAAATATTTGATTGTAATTTTCATGTTTGGTGAAGTCTATAGTCAAAATTAATTAAATTCGTAGATGCAAATTAAAACTGTACTCCTAGTCCATGGTTCTCTTCTACTAGGCATATGCATATATATATATATATACACTGCCCTCCAAAAGTTTGGAAACGCCTGAACAAAATAGGGTTTTTGGGCAATATCAGCATAAATCCTCTTTAGTTAGTGACCATTTTGCATTGATAATAAGGGACAACACAAACTATGAAAACATATTTTATTAAATAAAAAGTTTATGAACATAAACAT
>CM040975.1:31926133-31942819 GCA_022985145.1 Pangasius djambal | reverse complement strand
GCTACCCATGGGGCATGTCTGACTTTGATGTGTATATATTGCCATTATTATGTAATAAAAAAAACAATTATTGTTATTATCTTTAGTGATAATGACAAGTTACTTTAATGCATTTACACCAGGAAATGATAAAGATTAATGCTGATATTGTCCAAAACCTCACTTTGCTTAGGGTGTTTCCAAACTTTTGGAGGGCAGTATATATATATATATATATATATATATATATATATATATATATATATATATATATACACTGCTCCAAAAAATTAAAGGAACACTGTGAAAACACATCAGATCTCAATGGGGAAAAATATCACACTGGATATCTATACTGATATGGACTGGGTAATGTGCTAGGAACGAAAGGATGCCTCATCGTTTGATGGAAATGAAAATTATCAACCTACAGAGGGCTGAATTCAAAGACACCCCAAAAATCAAAGTGAAAAAATGATGCAGCAGGCTAGTCCATTTTGCTGAAATTTCATTGCAGCAACTCAAAATGGTACTCAGTAGTTTGTATGGCCCCCACGTGCTTGTATGCATGCCTGACAACGTCGGGGCTCCTAATGAGGCGATGGTTGGTGTCCTGGGGTATTTCCTCCCAGATCTGGACCAGGGCATCACTGAGCTCCTGGACAGTCTGAGGTGGAACCTGGCGGCGTCGGATGGACCGAAACATAATGTCCCAGAGGTGTTCTATTGGATTTAGGTCAAGCGAGCGTGGGGGCCATTCAATGGTATCAATTCCTTCATCCTCCAGGAACTGCCTGCATACTCTCGCCACATGAGGCCGGGCATTGTCGTGCACCAGGAGGAACCCAGGACTCACTGCATCAGCGTAGGGTCTGACAATGGGTCCAAAGATTTCATCCCGATACCTAATGGCAGTCAGGGTGCCATTGTCTAGCCTGTAGAGGTCTGTGCGTCGCTCCATGAATATGCTTCCCCAGACATACCTCCAAACCGGTCAGGCTGAACAATGTTACAGGCAGCATAACGTTCTCCACAGCTTCCCCAGACCTTTTGATGTCTGTCACATGTGCTCAGGGTGAACCTGCTCTCATCTGTGAAAAGCACAGGGCGCCAGTGGCGGATCTGCCAATTCTCGTGTTCAATGGCAAATGCCAATGTTTCGGATTGTTTGGTCAGAGACTTTCACACCAGTGGCCTGCTGTAGGTCATTTTGTAGGGCTCTGGCAGTGCTCATCCTGTTCCTCCTTGCACAAAGGAGCAGATATTGGTCCTGCTGATGGGTTAAGGACCTTCTACAGCCCTGTCCAGCTCTCCTAGAGTAACTGCCTGTCTCCTGGAATCTCCTCCATGCTCTTGAGACTGTGCTGGGAATCACAGCAAACTTTCTGGCAATGGCACGTATTGATGTGCCATCCTGGAGGAGCTGGACTGCCTGTGCTGCCTCTGTAGGGTCCAGGTATCGCCTCATGCTACCAGTAGTGACACTGACCGTACCCAAATGCAAAACTAGTAAAAAACAGTCAGAAAAGATGAGTAGGGAAAGAAATGTCAGTGGCCTCCACCTGTAAAACGATTCCTGTTTTGGGGGTCGTCTCATTGTTGCCCATCTAGTGCACCTGTTGTTAATTTCATTAACACCAAAGCAGCTGAAACTGATTAACAACCCCCTCTGCTACTTAACTGACCAGATCAATATCCCAGGAGTTTAATTGACTTGATGCTATACTCTGATTAAAAAGTGTTCCTTTAATATTTTTGAGCAGGGTATGTATATATATATATATATATATATATATATATATATATATATATATATATATATATATATATATATATATATATATATATATATATATATATATATATATATATATATGAAATGTTAAATGTGATCCAATTAATAAGAATTAACACAATGTATTTCACAGTTACTATACATGCTTCATAGTGTTTCACAGTGTTTATTAGTTACATTTAATGTTGTGGGACATATAAAATAAGTTTCTCTTTCTCTTGAAAAAAAAAAACACCTCACATGCTCATTCTTTCTTTACGAAAAAATATGTAAAATATGCGAACATTTTAAGACCTGGGTGAAAGAACTTCACAGGCTGAGACGTGTAAATACCTTTCTACACACATCGTCACACACACACACACACACACACATCCACTTTCTCAACATCCAGAACAAGCATCTGATTGGAAGAGACAGAGCTCGAGTTAAACAGGATTGCTGATTGATCTTGTGGCCGTTAAACCCCTTTCAGTTGGGTTTGAATCAATGCTACAATGAGAAGCATGTGCTAATGCCAACAGCTCAGCTCTAGCTGAATATCACATTTAGATAAGGAGAAAGGCATAACAGATTTATTTCTGTAAATATATCTATAAATGAAAACTGCAGGCAATGTCCCTTTTTATACTATTATATGTCTTTAGGGAGAGGAATGCACGCACACTCGGAGTGATATACTTACACACTCGGTGGTGAAAAGTACACCGTCGGTATTGTACTACGTTATTAGCACATGTGACATGCTACAGGATGTTTCCAATATGTTTGTTAGATGTTTGTTAGAAGTTCATTTGATTCTCAGATTCTAGGTTTAAAAGTAAACTGCTGCTCACCACTGATCCATTTAGCATTAGGATCGTGAACTCTGAAGTTCTTGCCAAAGACATCCTCCACCGTCAGTTTCCCCTTCAAGGCCAGGCTGTCGTCCTCACCTGACACCAGAGAGAGGGAAAAACCATCACAGACATTAAAAAATACCTCCAAGCACAGAGAAAACCGTTCATTTTCCCACAATACACTGCGCACAGGCTGAAACAGAACCTTCAGGACAAGGCTCAGCACCTCTCCCTGAGCTGGAATGTAGATGACACCTGCCTCGCTGAAATGGAAAGAACAAACATGGTGTGTTGTGCTGTTACAGTAAAATAATGAGTGACAGGGTGGTGTGATGAAGTGGCGTTGCTGATACCACCCTGAAGCTGATTATTTCCCAATATCAGTATGTCCCCAAGTGTTTTCCTCTTCTTCCATAGCAAATTTGCAAACTAAAAAAAAGTCGTTCCCTCACTAGCCTCTCTGTTTTCTCTCTCTTGAACTTAACGAGACAAAACGCGACGTGTTACTGAGAAACAGCGAAGTGTAAACTCCCCTGTCCTGAAGATGTCAGAAAGCTTAAAGATGCAGCTTTACCTCTGACTGATACAAAGCGCTGACACTGGAGACTCCTTCCATTATAAACCATAAACCTCTCCTTACAGAAAACTTCACCATCAATGATCAATGATTACACACACTTTTAAAATCTGTTTATGGAACAATAATGTACTAGAATGAGCGTGTTAATATAAAGCTGTTATATGGAAATTAATCAACACTTTCTGACCAATCAGAATGCAGAATTCAACAGCGCTGAGGGTTAAGCTGGCGATAAAATACTCGAACAAGAATTTGTGAATGAGTGTTACAAATCCATAAATATAAATGTACATTTATGGATCTTCTTAGCTCTTATTTCAAATGAAAAAGGCAAGAAGCTCACACAGGGCCTAAAAATGTAGTTTAGAGTGAGTTAGATCAAGAGCTCTCTTTAGTTTAACATCTCAAATGGTGCAAAAAAGTGCTCAGATGAGGACCAGTATTTGATCCATTATGTTTCCCTTAACCAACATTGTTTACTGAATGAATTAACATTAACAGACCAAGAACTTCAGCATTAATAGTGCAAGTAATGTGATTAAAAGTGTGAGCAATGTGAAAGTTAACAGATGTATTAATTGACATTTGCGTAAATGTTAATGAAATGCACTGTTCAAGCCAATCCATTACTAAAAATCAGCATAAATTAGCAAACATTAAATCACAACATGTTAATTACTGTAAATTACTGAACTGAATTAGCATTTTAATTAGCGGGCAGGAGCCATGAACATTGGTTAATTCAGGGGTTTATTTGATTTATTAATAATAAAAAAAAACTCATTTAATACAAGTGTGAGTTACACTGGTAATGGAATTGATGGTGTATTAGTGCTGAAGTTCACTACAGTGTTAGTTAAGTGAACATTAATATGAAGTGTTACTGATGTGTTTATGTCCCACAGTGCAACAGAAGAAGACACAAGTTAGAGAAGATAACCCTGGACACCCGGGGGAAATGTGTGGCTCAAGAAGGCTGTTGCAGGAATTACAGGAAAATTACAACAGCAGATGAAATACCGACTTCCCCACATGCTATAAATGGGAAATGGCAACAGAAAAAGTAATGACAGTCAGCAGTGTAGCTGAGGGGATTTCAGGTTCGAAATATTTCACAATTTCAGTGCGTATTCTTGAGTGTTTAACATACACATTATTATGTACTGTACATGTCATGTAAGGTTATTTAGCACAGTAATTGTGCTATTGTTATTATTATTATTTTTATTTTTTTTTTTTTTACATTTTTTGTATAAAATGACAACAAATGAATCATTACACTTCCCCTTATTTAACCTTATTTATTCAGATGTCAAATAAACACGTCCCTTAGTTTGTTTAATCACATTTTATTGCCTGCCAGCTGCTTTAAATAGCATCAACCAATCAGGAGAGTTCATTCTTCCTGTTTCTGTTTTAAAGTCTTTTAGCTAGCTACACTCTGAGCTCAGGGATGTGGAGGTGATGAAATACTGCTACTCATTACCGTGAGTCCAAGACAGCAAAATCAGATGTGTTCTCTGAATGGGAGGGGCATACTCTCTCTCTCTTGTCCGTCACAGATACGCTAGCCAATCGTGCGCATCCGTGAGTTCATATATGTGGAAGAGGGCAGATAGCGCTCTTTCGAGTGTGTTACGCTGCTCTGTGATGCAGCATGACCAGCAGTTCGAAAACATGTGATTGCCTGGTTTCATGTGTTTTGGAGGAAGCAAGATCGTATGATAGGGAAGAGCTGGCTGGTGGGCGGGAATTGGCCGAGACCAAATTAGGGAGAAAGTTAAGGGAAAAAAGCTATTTTATTAACAGTTAAAAATGTTATTAATATGGCAGGATTCTAAACACCACAACCGCTTTTGCTGTGTGGCATTTAACTGCATTTATCCATTTAATTGTACATGACATGGTGACTTTCCCCTTTCCTCCTCTTTAATTCCTGACTATGCCACTGACCACTGTGGATACTAGAATGACAAAAAATAGCATACTGATTATATCTGTCCGTTATCCATTTATTACCTATTTCAAATGAGAAACATTTGCGATCACATTTGTTTGCTTATAAAGATGTTTGTGAGTGGTGTTTTGTGTGTTTGTGTGTAATGAGGCCATTCTGATTCACTCTGCATCACACCCAGACAGCTGAAGATGAAGGACGTGCGCCGGGGTGCCAAATAAATCATATGCATTGAAATGGAAGGTGTGTTTTCGCCGCTATACAGTGCAGATGAACTCTGTGTGAGAACTAGAGAAAGAGCCATCATTTTGATCACACACACATTGCCATGTCAGTTTAGTGTGAGTTTCAACAAAACACTCGCACGCTCATCCATCTCTCTCTCTCTCTCTCTCTCTCTGCTCTGCTTTCACCAGGAGTTAGATATCTGATGATTAAAATAGTGTGTGTGTCTGTGTGTGTGTGTGTGTGTGTGTGTGTGTGTTTGTCAGCAGATGCCTGCACTGATTTATTCTGAAATCATTCACCACATCAGATCTGATCACAAACACCTCACTTCACTGAACAACACCATTCACATGCAGAGGAGAAACAGAGAAGCGGGAGACGTGATTAGTGTCGTTTCTGCTGTGATAAGAGCCTCACTGTTTATTCACTGCCTCAGTAATGACGCCATCTTCATCATCATCATATATTTTATTTTATAGGATGCTTCATGTTCATAGCTATAACGTCACTCCTGCAGTACAGAATGAATCTCTTTTGGGATCATGCTGTTATAGTAATCAGTGACGAGGTGTTGCGATTAACCTGAGTTAACATTAATACAGTTTATTATTTTGTTATAACTGCATGCCCCGGAGTGTTTTATTCACTTATACCACAAGGAAATGGCCAACAATAACACATTTTATACTTCTGAATTTTTATCCACTTATTATTACATTTAATCATGTTGTGAAAATCTGCAAAACCTTTCATAGCACCTACTGTAAAGTCATTCTCTAACCGATATTCACTTTCCTCTTTTTTTTTCTCTTTCTTGACAGAAACCGCTAGTACTAGTGTCACCTGTTGCGTCTTTAGTGTACATTGAGTTTCACTGGCAGTATCTTTCTTTAAGAAAAACTGATTCGAATCGAAAAAAAAAAAAAAATCGAGCAGTCCCTGCTACAACGGCATCAGTTCAAGCGGATAGAAAAGGAAACGGTTACAGCCCTACTCATCAACCTGCACGTTAGAGGATGCGGATGGATTCTCTACATCATTTAATGTAGTCTAACAATAAACTATTTGAAAAAAAAAGGGGTCATTTTTAACACATGTAGAATAAAGAATAAAAACAATTAACGTTAATATTTATGGAAGGAGTCTCCAGTGTCAGGGCTTTGTATCGGTCAGAGGTAACGCTGTAACGTTCATTTTTCTGACTTCTTCAGGACGGAGGAGTTTACACTTCTTTGCGGTTTCTCTGTAACATGACAAGCTGTGTTTTTTTTTTGTCTTATTAACTTCAAGAGAGAGAAAAAAAGAGAGGCTGGTGAAGGAACGACTGTTTATAGCGGCTACTTACAACATCATGATCTTTCAGAAATTGTAATAATTGTCAGATTGCTGTGCTATAAGAGGATTGGACACTTAGGGATGTGCTGTTATGCGAAAATAATGAACTTCATGGTGGTAACTGTAACTCTGCTTCATTTGAACTATAACAGCACCACAGGCAGTGGTTTACTGCTTGCACAATTCCAATGCAGATGGAGGGAATCGGAGCTGCAGCCTGATGGGAAGCACATGAATGTCAGTGACATTTTCACATCACCAAAAGCAAAACACATCCATCTGCAAGCCCTGACATTTCTGTCCTGAAATATCCGCTACAAAAACAACAACAAAAAAAGGAACACAACTCTGTGAGGAGGAGAGGTGTGAGGTGGCCTCTGCGTGATCCCTGCATGGAAAAAAGTACACTTCCTGAAACAAAGGGACGCAAGTCCAAAAAGAAGTGCAGGGTGGTGATTTGTTAGACCTCGTAGCACAATGCTGTGGAGTGTTCCTGAATTTCTGAACAAAGAGTAGGCGAGATAAAGAGAGAGATGAGGAGAGGAAACACTGTGTAGCCTCGCTGATCACATCAGAGTGTGTCAGAGACAGTTAGTGCCCGCTGGGTGAAGAACACGAAGCTGCTGAGCAGACAAGCCTGAGCTCCACCTGCTTGTCCAGAGCAGCACGTCACTAAGTGTTTTATTCGTCTTACACCACAGCTATTTACCAGCAGTTACAAGTTTTATTTATTAAAGAACGACACACTGTCATTTTTATCCATTACAGTTCATGTTGTGGAATGTCTCTGAAACAAGTTAGTTCCTGAACTGACTTACGCTATAGCAGCTATAAACAGTCGTTCCCTCATTAGCACCTCTTTTTTCTGCCGGTAAACTCACACTGATTGATGCCTCGTTTCATGACTCCACCTGTAAGTCATCTCTTCCAGTGGAACAGAGGAAGACAGGAGCCGATGATGCTCTTCACTGAATCGGGTTTATTATTCACTCAGGACAGAACAAGACGGAGGTGTTATAGGAACAGTGTGTGTAAAAGGTTTGATCTACACGACACTTACCTGAGCCTAAAAGGGTTCAACGTTCCAGAAGCACACAGTACACATAGATAAAGACATTTACACCACAGCCTGGTCGAATTCTGGATTCTGATTGGTCAGAAGGTGTTGAAGTAAATAAGTGTTATGTAGTGGGAACCCCTGAAATGCTTGGTGTATGGTAAGTGTGTGTGTGTGTGTGTGTGTGTGTGTGTGTACCTGGTGTCAGGAGTATAACAGAAGTGACGATCAGAGAGCAGATGACCAGGATGACCAGCAGAGCGATCAGTATTCCCTTCCAGTTCCTCTGAGGTGGGTTACTGCCCACCAACTCCTACACACAGAGAGAGAGAGAGAGAGAGAGAGAGAGAGAGAGAGAGAGAGAGAGAGAGAGAGAGAGAGAAAATGTAGAATAGTTGAATTTATCGCTTCACTCATAAATGACAGTGACAGAAAAACAGCACAGATATACAGGAACTCATGGCTTTATTCCTTCCATTCTTTACACCTCCTTTAGTCATTTATCAATTCATTTGTTTGTACTTTCCTTCCCTCCTTCCTTTTTCCTTACACAAGCATTTGTTGAACTCCTGAACTCCTTCCTTCCTTTATTCCTTCCTTTCCTACACATTCCTTCTGTCCTTCTTTCCTTCCATGCTTCCTTCCTTCCTTCCTTCATTTGTTCATCCCTACACACTCCATCCTTCCTTCATTCTTACCTTCATTTGTTCTTCCCTACACACTCCTTCCTTCCTTCCTTCCTTCGTTCTTCCCTACACACTCCTTCCATCCATCCTTCCTTCCCTCATTCTTCCCTATACACTCCTTCCTTCCTTCTTACCTTCATTTTGTTCATCCCTACACACTCCATCCTTCCTTCATTCTTACCTTCATTTTGTTCTTCCCTACACACTCCTTCCATCCTTCCTTCCCTCATTCTTCCCTACACACTCCTTCCATCCTTCCTTCCTTCCTTCCCACACTCGTTCCTCTACAGAGACAGAGGGAAATAACGGGAATGCTGGGGAGACTGTCTCTCGTCACTCTAACGCACCCACAGTGAGAGATTTTGCAGTAATTCTTTTTACTGTAAAGTAGTTTTTAAAGTAGTTTTTGTTAGAAGAGACACTCGTATAATTCTGGGTGAAAAAGGCTCGGCGTTATGAAAAGGCATTTACATTTGGGCTTGAATTGAATATTCATTGGAAATGACTTCATGTTTAATTCACACTAATCTGGAGTAACAGAAATTCACAGGAAATCACACTGTAAGACGTGAGATGGAGAGAGAAAATGGTGACATTTCTCTTCAGCAGAATGATGAAGTCACACAGGCTGTGTTTCTGTCTGTCAGTGGAGAAGAGAAAAAAACAGCATTTCAGCCTGTCAGGAGTGAAAACACAGATAAGTGCACATCCACACACTTATTCAGAGGAAGAACACCAGCATCATGCAGTCATGTTTATTAAAGCAAGCGTTTGGCCATTCAGTCACTGTGGCTGACAGTAAACACTCGTCTTTCTGCCTGCGTGAATGAGCAGCATTCCAGCCAAACATTTCTGTCGTTTATTTTAAAAAGTAAAAGGAATGTGGAGTGATTCAGTGTGAAAGCCTCGCTGATGAGGAGCATTCTGAGAGAGCATGAGAGGATTAATTATAAACAAAACTTCTTCAGTCCTTCCTTCCTTCCATCCTTCCTTCCCTAATTTCTTCCTTCATTCCTTTGTTTGTTCATTCATTCATTACTTCTGTCCTTCCTTCTTTCCACATTCATTCTTCCCTTCCTTACTTACACTTTCCTTTCTCTATTACTTTTTTCATTCCATACTTCCTTCCTTCCTTCCTTCCTTCCTTCCTTCCTTCTGTCCTTCCTTCTTTCCACATTCATTCTTCCCTTCCTTACTTACACTTTCCTTTCTCTATTACTTTTTTCATTCCATACTTCATTCTTCCTTACACCCTTGCTTCTTTCTCTATAAACTCCTTCCTTCCTTCCTTCCTTCCTTCCTTCTGTCCTTCATTCCCTAAACACTCCTTCTTTCCCTGTACACTCTATCTCTCCTTCCTTCCTTCCTTCCACATTCATTCTTCACTTCCTTACTTACACTTTCCTTCTTCCATTGCTTTTTTCTTTACATGCTTCATTCTTCATTACACTATTGTTTCTTTTTCTACAAACTCCCCCCTTCCTTCCTTCCATCGTTCCTTCCTTTCCTACACACTCCTTGCTTCCCTAAACACTCCTTCCTCCATTCTTCCTTACACCATTGCTTCTTTCTCTACAAATTCCCTCCCCACATCCATCCTTCCTTCCTTCCATTGTTCCTTCCTTTCCTACACACTCCTTCTTTCCCTGCACACACTCTCTCTCTCCTTCCTTCCTTCCACATTGATTCTTCACTTCCTTACTTACACTTTCCTTCCTCCCTTGCTTTAACTTTCCACACTTCATTCTTCCTTACACCGTTGTTTCTTTCTCTACACACTCCTTCTTTCCTTCCCTAAACACTTCATAATTCAATACACAGTACATGCGTACTTTGTACAAACATTATTATGCTTTGGATGAATCATAAAAGTGAAGTATATGTAAATATACATGTGTATGGACATGCTAGAACGATCCTCAAGCTGTTTCTCCACTCATGAGGAACTTCATCATTTCTACTCCAGATTAAATCCAGTCACCTTGACTCATTACTGCGGGAGCTCACTAAGGCGATGGAATGTTCTGGCTGGTGTTGTGAAGCGTGACCCATGTCCCGGCTGTGAGCCGAGGCTCTCATTAAGCTTAAGCAAGTTGATTGTGCTACGGAGCCGCTGAATTAGAGGCTTTAAAAGCCGTGTTGCCGTTAGTGACCGTGTTTTTGGTCCTAATTGAACGACACTGCAGACATCATTAGCCCTGAGATAACCACATCCAGGTCCTGTTTACTGAGACGCCAATACAAAGACTCATTACAGAGAAGACATTACTCTCACAATGTGTGTGTGTGTGTGTGTGTGTGTCTCCCTAATTTTCTCCCAGGTCAGTTTTAAAAATGTGACCATTAAAATAATTAAACAGTAAGATTACACAACACCATTTATATTGTTACTTTTATATTTTAAATATTATACTATGCAAAAGATATATTACAAACCATAATACACTAGAATTCAAGTGTCTGATTCTAAAAATAAATAAGTAAATCACAGAAAATATAATGTATTATTTGTTCATCACCATCATCATCATCTCCATTTTTCCTCTCTTTGTCTTCCTGTCCTCCTCCTCTCATCACTACACTTTTCCCCGTGTGTGTAGGAGGTAAAATGAAATGGTGAGGCACTTTGATGAGCTAAAAGCAGCACAGATTGTGTTGGTGTTTTAATTGTTTGATGCGGAAGACATCTATTTTTCTGACTTTCTTTTGAAGTCACCACCACTACCATCACCATCATCATCATCATCACCATTTCACCACCACCACTACCATCACCATCATCATTATCATTATCATCATCATCATCATCATCATCATCACCACCATCATCATCATCATCATCACCATTTTCACCACCACCACTACCATCACCATCATCATCATCATCACCATTTCACCACCACCACTACCATCACCATCATCATTATCATTATCATCATCATCATCATCATCATCATCATCACCACCATCATCATCATCACCATCATCACCATTTTCACCACCACCACTACCATCGCCATCATCATCATCAACACCACCATCACCATCATCATCATCACCATTTTCACCACCACCACTACCATCGCCATCATCATCATCATCATCGACACCACCATCACCATCATCATTTTCACCATCTCCACAACCACCATTATCATCATCATCAACAACATCATCATCACCATCACCACCCCCACCACTACCACTACCATCATCATCATCATCATCATCATCACCATCATTATATTGTCAACATCACCACCATCATCAACATCATCATCACCATCACCACCCCCACCACTACTACCAGTACCATCATTATCATCATCATCACCACCACCATCATCATCATTTTCACCATCACCACCTCCACCATCATCATCACCATCACCACCCCCAACACTACCATCATCATCATCATCATCAGCAGCAGCAGCAACATCAACACCACCATCATCATCATCATCACCATTTTCATCATCACCATCAACAACATCATCATCACCATCACCACCCCACCACTACCATCATCATCATCATCACCATCATTATATTGTCAACATCACAACCATCATCACCACCATCATCATCATAACTACCATCATCATCATCATCACCACCACCATCACCATCATCATTTTCACCATCACCACCACCACCATTTTCATCATCACCATCAACAACATCATCATCACCATCACCACCCCACCACTACCATCATCATCATCATCACCATCATTATATTGTCAACATCACAACCATCATCACCACCATCATCATCATAACTACCATCATCATCATCACCACCACCATCACCATCAGCACCACCCTCACCACCACCATCATCATCACCATCATCATCAACATCAGCACCACCATCTCCACCATCACAATCATCATTGTCATCACCACCACCATCATCATCATCATCACTACCATCATCAGGTTGTCAACATCATCAGCACCGCCATCACCACCACCACCACCACCACCACCATCATCATCATCATCATGTTGTCAACATGATCAGCACCACCATCAGCACCACCATCATCATCACCATCATCAGCACCACCATCTCCACCATCACAATCATCATTGTCATCACCACCATCATCATCATCATCATCATCACTACCATCATCAGCTTGTCAACATCATCATCACTACCATCATCAGGTTGTCAACATCATCATCACCACCATCATCAGCACCACCATCTCCATCATCATCATCAACATTATCAGCACCACCATCTCCACCATCATCACCATCATCATCATCATCATCATCATGTTGTCAACATCATCACCACCACCACCACCACCACCACCATCATATTGTCATCATCATCATCATCATCATCTCCATTTTTCCTCTCTTTGTCTTCCTGTCCTCCTCCTCTCATCACTACACTTTTCCCCGTGTGTGTAGGAGGTAAAATGAAATGGTGAGGCACTTTGATGAGCTAAAAGCAGCACAGATTGCGTTGGTGTTTTAACTGTCTGATGAGGAAGACATCTATTTTCTGACTTTCTTTTGAAGTCAGCTGTGTAGTGACAGTAATATATAAACATGAATGATTCTCCGACACTGGATTGAATTGCAGTGGTATGTGGATACACATGCTAGCATTATTTTATAGTGTATAGACTCCAATACCACTGGACTGACATCTTGATCAGATTCACCAGGCTTCCTACTGTGTGTGTGTGTGTGTGTGTGTGTGTGTGTGTGTGTGTGTGTATGTGAGCCGTGAGCTGCTCAGTAATACAGTGTGACAGAAACACAGCATGCTGTTGGCTCAGCTCAGCACGCTCAGCTCTCGTGAAGCTCAGTCTCATTTCCCGCGCACAGATCCGCTCTCCTGCTCTTACACTCCTCCGTCTGCCTCTTATCTCCTCTTTTCATCTTAAACGCCTCTCTGAGCACTTAGCTGGAGGAACTAAAATGCTCTGTTTCCACAGGGTAAACCTTTGTGACCGTTACAAAAAAGCCTGTTAAAAAAAAATAAAAAAGCTGAGACGGGAAATCTCTGGAGGAGAACAACCTTGACTGTGTGCTTCAAAATAACTAAATATATAAATACAACACTGCTCTTTTTTGTTTAACTTCAAGACAGAGAAAAAAGAGAGGCTGGTGAGGGAACGACTGTTTATAGCTGCTATAACATAAGTGAGAACAGGAACTAACTAGTTTCGCAGATGTTCCACAACATTAAATGTAACCATAAATGGATCAAATATGTGTTGTTTTCAATAAATAAATTATAATTGTTTCAAATCACTGTTATAAAAGGAATAAAACACTTGGGGACATGCTGTTACAGGAAAATAATCAACTTGGGGGCTGTATATTACAACCTCATGCTGATCTTGCAAGTAAACTCTGAGTACGAATTGCCTTCCAGCATGTCACCATCTATGTTTTGTATAACAGAAGCTTCTAGAGAGTTGCTGACTTATTAAAAGGGTAGAATTGGGTCAGTCTCAGGTATTGGTCAATGCTCCAGGGCTGTACTGTATTGAAAATAGAAAAGATTTTTGGCTCAAATTCTAAACAACATCAATTTTTCTGCACAAATGATGCACAGACCAATTACATATAAAGCTGAATTTGCCAGGTTCTAGTTATAATTAGAGACATTTTGTGCATCTTTTCATGAATCTTCTAACCTGTTCTTCAACAGCCTTGCAACCCAAGCATCGAGTTCAGCACTTTAAGGCAAGGAATCTTCCAATTAGCCAACAGTACCTCTTGAGCAGTCCTGGGATTTGAACTCACCAGCTTCTGGTCACTAGTGCAAAAGGTTAACCACTGAGGCAGTGTGCACACAACCTTAACTAAAGTGTGAAACTATCAATTTCATGCCTTCAGTCTCAGTTTAATCAATTACCATTCCATCCCCTGTCTCTCTTGAGGTTAACCAACAGGCGTTAGTTTCCTCCGAACACGGATCCACACACATAATATTCACTTTGCTTCAACAACTCCTATCACTCACACAACCAGCACAAAGAAAGTTTCAAAAGATAAAGAATGGCTTTCACGGTGCATTTATTCAGCAGGAATACATGAGTGGCTTGATTAACTCAGTCAGCACCCAGCATCGATTAGCAACCCTGCTTTGTGTGATCGTTGTTCAGCTAGTTTCGGCTCGATACACTCTGGTGAGCCAGCCATGCTGTGGGATAATGAGTTGCACTCATGGATTGTCACATTCGCGCCAATCGAACCGTGTGAAAAGGCCCGGTGTGAGGTGAGCATGACAGGATGTCAATCTCCAACATTACTCCAGATGATCTACACAAGCTCCTCGGACAATTGCTGCCATTAGGTGTGCTCAGACGAGAGAAACTTGTTTCCTCCAACCTTGGGTTTAGAGAACAGCATCCTAGATGTCTTTTAGGGGATTGACTTGGCCATAAAAAAAACACTTCCTGTTTAGCTTTCATGCTTTTGTAAGGATGCACTTATACGCTCTTAACTAGATTGTCAGTCATCAGGACTCAAAGACATATTTTAGCTGATGTGTGAAGGTGTGAAAAAGAGCACTTAAGGCAGGCACTCAGTGCTGAAGAGGTTTATGAAAGAGGGGGTGTGTACCAGATGAAAATAAAATCCCTGACTCAAGGTGACTCACAATGAGGGGTTGAAAACAGATTCGCTGGGAGTTTTTCTCCTGTTAATGCCAGATAATAGCCTACTGCTTAGTTTGCAGGTCATTTGTGTAAAATTGCATGTTCTTTGAGTAGGAAACTGTTGCAGATTTCAGATTTTTATCAGAAAAAAACACTTCTGAAGGCCTTCCGACTCACCACCGCTGGGTATTGTGAGGCAATTGCGACCTGCCAGACATTTTTGAACAGCATTTGCAGATTTACAAGAGCGTGACAGGAATAATTTGTTCACTCTACAGGTTGGGGAATAGAAAGCTGAGAGCTTGCGTTCTCTTTCTTTCTTTTTCTCTGTCTCTCCCTGATGAGGTCGCGAGCAGCCTAGTGTGATGTGCTTTGAAATCTCACTGCTCTGTTTTTGTGAAGGAGAAGCTGGAAAGCTGGCACTGACACCTATAAACAGGAGTGGCCATTTGAGAGAGTGGTAAGGTTATATCGAAACAATACAGGGAAAGAAGCAATTAAAATATCATTTATCATAAAAACCCAACCATTCACACTAGCATGTCTCTAAATACATTATTTAAGCTATACTGTATACAGTGATTCAAGCGAACCAACTCAAACAGCACATGCTATACGGTTGGTGTCCACCCCAGGGATCTAGGCAGAGAGATCTAAAGACTCTATATTGGATATAGTAGTAAATTCCCTAATATATAATGCTAATCCTATTAATGCTATTGTGAGAAATTCATTGAACCTAAAGGATCAAGTGCTCTTCAACCAATAAAAAATATAGTCCTAGGCACCTTAAATGGTCTGAGGGAGCTAATGATAAACTAGAGGTAGGGATCTTGTGTTTATCAGTTTGAGGGCTCTCTTAAGAAGCAAATTAGATGTAATCAACATGAAGAATTTATTGGTAGTCTAATTCAAGAAGGTACTGCTACATATTAGGGATCTGTTACTACTAAATATGAAGAATCTGATAGTGTTAAACCTGAGGGATCTGGTACTACTAATTACAAGGTATTTGGTACTATTAAGTATAAGGGATCCAATACTACTAAACCTGAGGGATCTGGTATAATTACATATAGGGTGTCTGGTACTACTAAAGACAATGGATCTGATACTACTAAATATACGGAATCTGGTACTACTAAACATGAGTGATCTGGTAAAATCAAACATGAGGAATCTGGTACCGATGAACATCAAGGGATCAGGTAGTATTACATGTGAGGTATCTGATATGATTAAATGTGAGATGGCGTATAAAAGTGTATAAAAGAATTTCCAAAAAATTAGATGTACCATGGAACACTGTGAATGCCATCATCATCAAATAGAAAAAAATAGAGAACCACAGGGACATCACCAAGAACAGGACATCCCTCCAAAAACATACCAGGGAGGCTGACAAGAGACCGGAGGCAACATTAAAGGTAGTACTGTAAAAGTACTGATTACTCTCTGCATGTGAAAACAAACTCTTATATTCTTCACATGTCTGGACTATGGGGTAGGGTGGCTAGATTGATGCCCTTTCTCACAAAAAACATCACATCAAAAAAAAAAAAAAAAAAAAAAAAAAAAAAAAAAAAAAA
>CM040975.1:31914392-31926033 GCA_022985145.1 Pangasius djambal | reverse complement strand
GGCATTTGGCAGACGCCCTTATCCAGAGCGACTTACAATTATCTCATTTACACAACTGGGCAGTTGAGGGTTAAGGGCCTTGCTCAAGGGCCCAGTAGTGGCAGCGCCGCGGTGCTGGAGATTGAACTCATGACCTTCCAATCAGTAGTCCAACGTCTTAACCACTGAGCTACCACTGCCCTTCACTAGCATGTGTCTGCTAGTAAGCTGAAGATGAAAAGGAATTTCCCATTTTAGCATGACAGTGATCCAAAACATGCATCCAAATCATCAAAGCAATGCCTTAATCAAAAAATCAATGTTTTTGAATGACCTTCTGATTTTTCACTTTATTTGTATACTTTGCAGTTTCACATTAAAGGTGGAAAAGATCTGACATGATTTATCTTTTATAATTTTTTTACTTCACAAAAACCTGCAAATTTAACAGGGGTGTGCAGACTTTTTATATCCACTGTATTTGCAGTTTAAAGGAGATTTGTCAGAACAAAGAAAGTTCCATGTGAGTTTTGCCTTAAGATCAATTTCACCGTAATCCCTCGTGTTTTATTATCTCTTCAAACACAGTATCAGCTGCTTTGAGGTGAATAGTAATTTCCTGTGATTTATCATAGCTGACTCAGACTCTTATAATTATATATCTCACATATTCTTAAAAGCATAAGGTTTTAGAGCATGCTGAAAAGGTCACCATAATTGCTTCATGTTTTGCCAAAGTTAAAACATTATAACAATACTAGACTCTTAAAAGTCAGGTTGTTATGTTGACTAGTAGAAATGAGTCATAAAATTGGCTTGGCCAATCAACACAAACAAATATGGCTAGAAAATATTACACACAAAATTAGTTGGTATTTTTAACTGCTCATGAATTCTTCTATTATTATCCAGAGTTGTGCAGTTACACAGCTATTTTTTCTAGTGTGAAAGTTCTTAGAACAGAAAGAGATTTTAGATGTGTGCAACCTCATGATTATACCTCATGGAAAAAAGGCATGGTGGAAGGTAAGAAATGAGTTCCTGAAGACTGGGGTTATTTGATTTTGTTATCATGGATACATTTGTGTGAATGAATTTTTGTAATATTCTTTGTGTGTGTTACTTATTTATATATATATATATATATATATATATATATATATATATATATATATATATATATATATGAAGTAAGCTATGTTCCCCTTTTATTGTGTAAAATTTGAATTATGTAATGTTCATTTGTACATATGACATATGATTTGTGTCCATTCTCTTGAATAGAAGCCAATAAATCTCATCCTCATGCCCCCTGCTGCACATGTACCACCCAGCATGTGGTCTCCTGCTCTAACACTGACTGAAGTGTTAATACATCCATCTGTTTACTGCAGATGTAACGACACAATCAGTAGAGCTGGGGAGAATGATTTTCTTCCAGCAGGTGGTTTTATAGCAGATCCAGGTACCGATTGTGCCTCATTTGCAGTGCCAGTGTGTGTTCTTATATTACTGAGCTGCCACGATTAACTAAGGAGTACACACACACTCGCTGCTTAGGATCAAGCTGGATATGAACGCATTTATTTGTAAATCATTTCCGGGAACATTCAGACAAGAAATGTGTTATTCATGAAAATCCAGTTAGTTTGGAAGAAAGCATTCATGTCCTACTCCTGAGTTTGTGTAAATATGTGTATATATAAGGAGACACACTAATGTGGACCTCGATTGATCAGCTTCAAATTCTATAATTACTGCTATTTTATACACAGATTATGCTGTCAAGTTTAAAGCTGTTATTTCTGCATTACTGGAAGATATAGCACACGCTGTGATTAGGATGTGCTCTTTCGCCATTTTGTTGTCATTTTGTCGTTTGTTGCAGCTGTCTGTGAGCTTTGTTTTTTATGGAGTTTTGTGGGTGGGGCTAAATGTGTAAATTGCTGTGAACATGCATGGCAATTTATGGCTGATTGAGATTTATCAACATGCCCATATGAAAAGAAAATTACAAAAGTTTTGCAAATCTGAAGCTTTCCTACTAAAATCATAAAAACGTAAAAGTTGTTTGGATTACTTTTTGGGATTACTTTTATGTTTACATGAGTAACTGTATGTTTACTTTATAATGGTTTTAGATGCTCTTCCTGATTCGGATGATTTGAGGCTGAAGCTTATGCTGAGCCTTAAAAAGAGGTACAGTAAGTTCAATGTCAGCCAGAGGGTGTGTGCGTGTGTGTGTGTGTGTGTGTGTGTGTGTGTTTCCTGGACTACAGCATCTTGCCTGGACTACAGCATGGCCAGTTTGCTCCGAGCTACTCAGCTATCTCACACACACACACACACAAACACACACACACACACACACACACACACACACACACACACACAGGTAAGGGACATAAAAGCACAGCCATAGCATCTATTGTTTATGAGAAATCATTGACTGTTTTGAAATATATATGCACTCGCTTGTTTTTTATGCACCATGAATTCTTCATTAATCATAAATCATGAATCCATGCAGATGAAAATAACCGTTTCAATTCATTTCATCAGCTTGTAGTGTGTCCTGTAGAAAGACCCTCTGAGAGAAATGCAGCATGTTCCTGACCAGCACTGGCATAGCAATGGGCTCAGCTTTCCTCCCACAGTGTTCAATAATCCATCCTTCTCCGCTCTCATCCCTCTGAGCTAACATATAGCAGCCAGATCCTGATCAGCACACCAACACAGGCTCTGTAAATAACCACGCTGCAGCAGAAACACAGCACTGTTGGATCTACATCTTACTTCATTAAATCTGTTAAGCTGGAGCCAACTGATGAGAGGAGTGTTTTTGTACTGCATATTTATATTCTAAATACACCTAGAGGCATATTCAGAGGTGGGTTAAGTGTGTAGTAGGAATTTAATGCTGAAATTGTACACATCGGTATTCAGACCTCAGACATAATTACAGACTTCAGCACTATTAAGAAGTTACATGAGAGTTACCAATGCAGGCAGAATTTAGATAAAACAGAGGAGTATCTCACTATACACAGAAGGTTGCACAGGCATTACTGGATGATGGGAATTCTTTGTATGTGGCTGAAATGTGTTTGTATTTGCTGCTATTTACGGCACTTCTCTGCGTTCTCTTCTTTCTTTTACCTCCAACCACTGCTTTGCTCTATTCCTGTAATGTCTAACCCTTACACTGAAGCTGGGTTTTGTCAAAGCTCTGTACCCAGATTTGGATTTTGCCTCACCTATAGGTCGCTTTAGATAAAATCACCTGCCAGGTGAATAAATGTAACTGTAGAACGTTGTATCAATTCAGCTGAGTGACAAGAGAAAAAGCCAAGAAAAGCCAACTGAGCAAACCGATCATGAGTGACCGAGTTGCTGTGATTGCTATTCTACATTACTATTTATCTTTTCAGCACAGCCAACCTGCTACAACCTTACGGATTGAAAAGTCTCTTTGCTGCTGTTGTTCTGTGCTGTACACTCATCACAAAAAATAAATTGCCAACAAGGAAACAGTGCTGGGAGACACACTCCACTACAGCCTGCAAATAGAAAGAAAAGCTCAAAATCCACCCTTTTTTTGGAAAGAAGCCATGGTGATTGCAGATGTTTACTTGGATTTATTCATATGGGCTTGAGGTTTTAATGGTTTTTTCTCTTTAAATATATTTGGAGGGAAGAATGTTTAGCCTTAAAATGCATGACAGCGACCTTGAAACTGAACATTGTGCTATATGTCATGGCATCTTTGGAGAAAACAAACACAAACCAGAAATATTTAGTTTGCACAGTAGACTTTTATGAATCAGAAGGATTTGGCAAGGATGACAAAGTTACTCTTTCTACCCCGAAGTCATTTTTCCTCTTATAGTACAGCAATTTTTTTTATTTATTAGAGAATGACATGTAGCACTTTTTACCTCTTTATAGTTACAAGTCAGTTCCTAATCTCGCTTATGTTATAACAGGGATGGGTAACGGGTCGTTACGGTAGATCGTAGGGATGGGTAAGGGGTAGTTATGGTAGAGAGTAGAGATGGGTAACGGGTCGTTACGGTAGATCGTAGGGATGGGTAAGGGGTAGTTATGGTAGAGCGTAGGGATGGGTAAGACATTTATGGTAGATAGTAGGGATGGGTAAGGGGTAGTTATGGTAGAGCGTAGGGATGAGTAAGAGGTAGTTATGGTACAGAGTAGGGATGGGTAAGGGGTAGTTATGGTAGTTCATAGGTATGGGTAAGGGGTAGTTATGGTAGAGAGTAGGGATGGGTAAGAGGTAGTTACAGTACACAGTAGGGATGGGTAAGGGGTAGTTAAGGTAGATCATAGGGATGGGTAAGGGGTAGTTATGGTACAGAGTAGGGATGTGTAAGGGGCAGTTATGGTACAGAGTAGGGATGGGTAAAGTGTAGTTAAGGTACAGAGTAGGGATGTGTAAGGGGCAGTTATGGTAGATCATAGGGATGTGTAAGGGGCAGTTATGGTAGATCATAGGGATGAGTAAGGGGTAGTTATGGTAGAGAGTAGAGATGGGTAAGGGGCACTTACTGTTGAGAGTAGGGATGGATAAAGGGTAGTTGCAGTAGAGAGTAGGGATGGATAAGGGGTAGTTATGGTAGATCATAGGGATGAGTAAGGGGTAGTTATGGTAGAGAGTAGGGAAGGGTAAGGGGTAGTTATCGAGAGTTAACTCTGTTGAGAGATGAACAGCAGCTCACAGGATGTTAATGTGTTTATATATCACAATATCACAAATGTGCGTGTGTGTGCGTGTGTGTGTGTGTGTGTGTTTGTTCATTGACTGTGAGGTAGCCAAGCAGTAAACAAGTATTTGTCCCTCAGTGAGTGTTGTTAAGCCACTAACACAGCGGAGGAGAGATCTCAGCAAGTGTGTGTGTGTGTGTGTGTGTGTGTGTATGTGTGATCTAGGTGTGTGACATCATCTCTCAGAGCTCTGCAGAAACAGGTGGGACAAAAATGTCTCATTAAATCTCCAGAGAAACACAGAGACTGACACCCATGATGTTCCTCCATCTCTACCTCTTTGTCTTTCTGACTTCTTTCTCCTCTCTCATTTCTACCATACTCTTTCTCCAACTTTCTTTCTCTCTCTGCTCTTTACTTTTCTCTTTTTTTCTTTTGTACAAAATTACCCCGTTTCCAAGGGAACATGCCATCATGGAGAACAGGGTTAGAAACACGGAAAGAGATCAATGGAGAGAAGGACAGACACACACACACACACACACACACACACACACACACACACACACACACCTCAGACCTCTCTGCTCCACATCACACACTGCTATAATATGATTTTTACTGCTGCATTCATTCAGCTCTCCACAGCATTTGATTTGTTTTCATATTCTGGATGTGATAAATGTGTTTCGATGGGAGCGTTAATGGTGTTATACTCTTGGCTCAGACCGTGTGTGTGTGCATGTGTGTGTATGTGTGTGTGTCAGTAAAACTGGGTTATAGGCATTAGTGTGTGCTCAGTGTATGAGGTAACCAAGTTTACTTCAGCATGGGGTTTGATAAAGTGCAGCAGCAGGTGTGTGTGTGTGTGTGTGTATGTGTGTGTGTGTGTGTGTGTGTGTGTGTGTGTGTGTGTGTGTGGAGGACGGACAGCTGGGCGCTTTTAGACTTCATTAGTTGAGAAAGAGCAGGCGGGGTTCTGGAGCTCGTCACCTTTCTGCTCCTCTCTAACCAGCCTGAGGCGTCACGGCTCTCATCCAGGATTAAAGTTATCTGTCTCTCTCTCTTTCTCTCTGTCTCTGTCTCTCTCTTTCTTTCTTGCTCTATATGTTTGTCTCTCTTTCTTTCTCTCCTTCTGGCTCTGAGTGGAGGCGCAAAAGGGCCTCAGGCAGATCAGAGAACATGATCTCCACAGTGTCATCACTGTCCCAGTCTGCTCACACACACACACACACACACACACACACACACACACATACACAGAGTTTAGTTTGATATGATTTGGTCAGCTCTAAGATCTAAGATCTGCAGAAAGAAAGAAAGAAAGAAAGAAAGATAGAAGAAGCAAAAGTTAAAGAGTAAAGAGTAAGCTAAAATTCAGCACCACAGACAGCACCAGCTCTCCCATTATGACCAAACACCACACACTGCACGTCTGGAAAAACAGAGCAGCAGGATAATAAATACATGAATGTGGAGGAGGGGGTATTTATTTTTGCATTCATATGTTTGGCTACACTCGTCCCCTAACAGGGAGTCATCACTACAAATCACTCCTGCAGTTCTTCAGACTGATCAGCCTGATCCTATAATCGAACATGTCTATCTTGATGGGTGTGGTCTCTTGCAGGAAGACTCCGCCCCATCCACAGAACACAACGGCTCACTGAATGGTTTGCTCAGGATGAAAATTGTGTAAATCTTATGCTCTGGCCTTCACAGTCACCACATCCCAACCCAACTTTAGGAACATCTTTAAGAGATTTAAGACAGCACTCTCCACCACCATCATCAAAACACATCCAAACTGCGGGAATCTTTTGGGAAAACAGCGTTCATCACTCCAATACACTTCCAGAGATGTGTGGAATCAATGGCACGGAGCAGTGAAGCTGTTCTGGTGGTTTTGAGGTGGCCTAACACCTTACTACCACACTTTATGTTGATTTTTCCTTTAACTGTCACCCATCGAGCACAGCTTGCTATTATCAGCGTGCAATTGTTGCTTATTAACCAAAGAAACTGTGTTGTCACTAAGAAAAAAACACAAAGGTAATGGAAGCAGCTCTAGCAGTGGCATCATTCAGCTCATGTTCTTTTTAAGTTTTAATTTCGACATCCATGCGGTGTGGAAACGTGTGTCGTGAGGTATCATACTGATGAGATTTTCACTGTCACATCAAGAGATCACTGTGTAAGCCAGGCTTAACTCACCGTACTAGCATGAAACTGGGATTTCCAACCTCTCGCTCCACCTGCTCGGACACTTGCTACATCTTTCACTAAATGTTTGCAGCATATCGAACATAAAACAGGATTAAACATCCACAATTTCTGCCCTCAGTGCGTTGATGCTACATGCAGTGACTCTCAGCTTTTTCTCTACCAGGTTTGTGGATGTTTCCAGAACATGATATCGACCCAGTAACACCCCTCTCACCGTCCAAGAAACCGCAGGCTTTTCCTTTCTCTCTCTCTGTCCCTGTCTGTCTCTCTCCAGGAGTTTAGCACCTACGCTCAGATAAAGCGAGCATTCCTCTCTCTCTTCTCCACATCAATCCATTCTCTCAGTTTGGAGGAAAATACGTCTGGAAAACACACAGAATGTGTCTTCAGTCTGCCACTGTATACTTTATTTCCTGTGTGTGCTGTGATGAAATTGCAAGAGGAGCTTTAGTGAAATGGGTGTCAGGGCTGCTGCTTTATTAAACACTCAAGGTAAAGAGCTACGCTGACTCTCCTGAAGCTCCATCACACTTAAACACAGACAGGGACAGATATCATTAATGTCTCTTTATACAACCATCATAACAGCACACAGAATGTTCCCCAAAGTTAAATGGAACTACAAACAGGTAAAACGTATGACATTGTTCTTTAATAGAAAGAAATTGTTTGCAGATTGCGGGGTTTTTAGAGGAACAACACACTTATGTGCTGTTATAGGAAAATGATTTACACAGTGGTAACAGTAACTATGGCTTTAATCAGTACTTTTATATTATTTAAGAGAATTCACATGAACTTTTAATTGTGGCCAGTTATGGCTTGGTGAGATTATGATAAACTATTGATAGCACAAAGAATTATTGTTATTAGCTTTTCGGGGAGTACTGTAAACTGGCTGTTTTGTGTTAAACTATTTAATTTTTGCTGTTATTAAATATCAGATAAACCATAGATTTTTACTTCTTTGTTATTAGCACTTGCTAGCACTTGGTTGGAAAAGCTAAGTATTGTAATAGATGTGAAATGAGAGCAAATAAAAAATAATATGCTTTTCAGGAATGATACCTTTTTTCAGTTTTTTATTTATATTGCATATTCCGATATTCTAGGGGTATAAACATATTAATATATTTAACATATTTAAAATATCAAGTCTTCTCAAATACACTTATCACAGCTAATTATTATCATCAACTGTAACGACAACAAGAAATGCTTTCCTGCATCCCAGCTTTTAACACACACTTTTCAACAAATAACAGAAATCGCAATAGAAATATTAAGCGTTTGGCCTCCACTTGCTGCAAAATCTCTGTGGTTTCTGGTTATAAATCCAGTCCACCTTTTAGCTTGATTCATGACTCACTAAACCCTCAGCGCTCACCACAGGATAACGACTTCTCTTTTCTCTTTTAGTCCCTTCAGATTTTTATTCTATAATGTATCTATGTAATGTAACTCTCAGTACTGTAAACGTAGCTGCTAATACATTTGCCTAAAGCAGCAAAGGAACCTCGTCTGGATTATTGTTTATTCTTCCATTTTTTCACTATTTTTTAATGCATGTTCTGAAAAATTTAACAATTTATCGAAATAACCACAAGTCCAACAAGTCCAGCAAACTGGAGCTAAAACTATGCTAGCTAAAGCCAAAATATGGAGATGATCATATTCTTTTTTTCTGCTGTTTTAAGGACCGTTTCAGCAAATTATTATTGTGTAACTTGATTTTCAGTCTTAGCATGTTCTTTTGGTGTGATATGAATGCTTATTTGAACTGAACTGAAATGTTTGTGTACATTTTGTATCAGATTCTTTTAGATGAGATACATTTTTAAAAAATAAATCACAGCAGTAAAATTGCAGTGGTGGTTTAATCAATGGCGTTCATAATCTGTTGTAAAGTCTTGTACATTAAAAAAAACATTTTTGAATTTTAGCACAATACAATATGTCATTAATGTAAACCTACACTACAGTAATAATGCTGTACAGTGATGATTTGTCAGTGATTTATTGTGCATCGCATGACCTTTTTTATTAACAACACTCTACTGTGGCATAATAAGATCTATACTATTGATCAAACCTTGACCTGAAGAGTAACCTTCCTACACAATAATTTGCACACAATAATCAGGTCTGAGTTAAATCAGGTCTAGAACTGAATTCTTAGAAAGCTAGATCTGCAGGAACAGGGCTGTGATCATTGCTCATCAGGACTCACTTGGCTACACTATTTACCATGAATCTGTTTTTTTTTTCCAGCAATGACAAGCCAATCAAACACATTCAGATACGAGGGGAGGAGGTCATGCTGCATTTTTTGGGAAACATTTTAGCCAGAAAGTCAAAGCTTGCTCAGTTACTCCTTTTCTCTGCCTTCCTGGCCATTCATGAATTATATGGTGGCTATAAAAGATTAAGCTTATGTTTCCTTTTGAAAGATCCAGATTTGCATGTTGACAGAGCTGTGCTTCAGTCTGTTCACATTGAGCCAAATATTGGCTCGTACCACTGTGTTCCTGTCCTCCAGTGACTGCAGATCAGTCTAATAGAACATTCAAATCTGTTCAGAAACCAAACTACATGATCGAATACCTGTTATCCAAACATATTTAATCCAAATACATTAGTCTGTCACAGAATGGTGAGAAACAGACAGTGAGAAACTGAGCAAGACACCTAATGACAGAGTGAACCCAACACTCTAATCAATTATTCATTACAGCCATCCATCCATCCATCAAATCACCAAGCATTCACATCTGAAAATCATTGACTAATCACAAGTGATCCAATTGTACCCAAACACCAGTTATCCAAACACCAGTCACCGAAACACTAGTTACCCGAACCCCAGTTACCCAAACACCAATGACTCGAACACCAGTTACCCAAACACCAACCAACTGCCAATCAGAGTAAAGAAAATCCAACCCCCAGTCATCCAAATACCTGTAATCCAACAACCACTGGTAGTTACCTAATGTTCTCTCACCCACACACTGCTCAAACATCAGTCCCCAAACCCCAACCATTCAGTATAATTACACAGATACAACAGACCGTTCTGTACAGTTAATTGTTTAATGTTCTGTTTTAGCAAATGTCAGATTTTCTCTATTAGCAGTCACAGAACTTGGCACTGGTTCTAGATCTAATAAGTTTGATGCTGCTGATGGCAAACTGCCACTATATCTTTCATTAAAGTCTGTAACTGTAGACTGAAGTGTTTAAATTGGAAACACCATAACGGATGTGCTCGTTATAGAGACAAATGCAGACAAACTCCATGACCTCTAACCCATGCAGTCATTTACATCAGCAGGAGAAGAGTTCATTACATGACTGCCACAGGCATTATGGGCAGGAGAGGAGGGACAATATATATATATATATATACACACACACACACACACACACACACACATCTCAAACCCAGGGTCCAACTGGCCCCCACACACATTGTGAAATAATTCTTTAGTCTTGAGTTGAGATGGTGGTCTCAGAATGCATAATGTGACACTCTCACCAGCAGCAGATCTACTGCCATTTTATACAACAGTTAGTTCCGGTCCACTAATTTGATTGATTGAGCATCGTTTCAGGAGTATATATTAAACTTATATTTCCTATAACCGCACTGGGACATTTCACTGTGTGTATCACTCCGCTTGTGTGTGTTCACCACGTAAAACATCCCATTCCTAGTTCGAAACCGCTACTACAGTAGTGATCGTGACATCATCAGTGGACATGGCAAATGATACCTTTCAAGAAAATAACTTTTGGCTTAAAATATGAAAAAATATGAAAGCTCGTCAGATGAAGATAAAAAGAAAGAAGGAGTGCCAATATCGCCATTTAACAGGAATGCACAAATCAAAGTGAGCTAGCTAGCCAGCTAGGCGACATGATTTAAAGTGAGCGTGGCTTCTTCAGGATCTATTTCCACTGGCTGAGCGAAAAAAGAACATTTGGCCGTGTTGTGTATGAAATCACTCACTCAATATTAATTTCTTGTTTATAGAACTGCAGGCTTGTGCCTGCGGTGAATCACGGCTGTGCCGAAACTCAGTAGAACTGCAAGCTTGCTCCTGCGTTATTACTTAAATAACCAAAGACAGCAAACAGCAAAGTTATGTCAGTGTGAGGAACTTCAGAGTAAAATCTCGGCCTGTGAGCACTGCTAGGAAGCTCATCTAAAATCTACCAGTAGGAGGACACCAAACTCACAGGACAGCTACACACATGGCAGGAGCGATGACAAAAGGAAAATGAAAAATTTCTAATGGACAGAAAGAAACTCCTGATTACCTCAAGCTCACTGTGAAGTGTGTGTGTGTGTCTGTGTGTGTGTGTGTGTGTGTGTGTGTGTGTGTGTGTGTGTGTGTGTGTGGTTAATGCCCCGTTTTCTGCACGAGCTGATTTCCGGATGAATGATGATGTAAACAGAACGTAGTCATTTTCTTCAGCATATTATCTGACATGAAGAACAGACGTTATCACGCAGTCTGTTATAGAATTCAGCCTATTTTATTTTATTTATCATGAACCCCGAACACACACTCCGTCTCAGAGTGAACCCCGAACACACACTCCGTCTCAGAGTGAACCCCGAACACACACTCCATCTCAGAGTGAACCCCGAACACACACTCCGTCTCAGAGTGAACCCCGAACACACACTCCGTCTCAGAGTGAACCC
>CM040975.1:31903473-31909398 GCA_022985145.1 Pangasius djambal | reverse complement strand
GCATCCTATGACAGTTCCACGCTGGAATTCACTGAGCTCCTGAGAGCGGCCCATTCTTTCACAAATGTTTGTAAAAACAGTCTGCATGCCTAAGTGCTTGATTTTATACACCTGTGGCCAGGCCAAGTGATTAGGACACCTGATTCTGATCATTTGGATGGGTGACCGAATACTTTTGGTAATATAGTGTATATGTATACAGTTATGTCCGGAAGTATTTGGACAATGACAGAGTTTTTGTGATTTTTTTCAAGATGTGATCGAAGCGTAGACTTTCAGCTTTATTTTAAGAGGTTCCACAAAAATATGGCATTTACCATTTAGGAATTACAGCCATTTTCAGCAAAGTGCCTCCATTTTCAGGGGCTCAAAGGTATTTGGACAAAGTGACATAATTGTAAATATAACCATAATTGTAATACTTAGATGAAAATCCTTTGCAATCATAATCAGCCCAAATAATCACAATCAACAAAAAATATTCAGGATCAGATCAAATAACCATGATCAGCTGAAATATTTAAGATAAGCTCAAATCATCAGGATCAGCTCCATAGGTAAAATCATCTCAGATATTTATCGTATGCTGTTATGCTGCTCAACTCTGCTTTCCAGCACCAGGTCGCTCCAAACCCCACACTCATTTCATAAGACTTTTCTCTGCGCACTCATACGCACCATTTTTTTTCTGCCATGTCATCCTTTTTGCACAGATCAAATAATTTAGATCAGAACAAATGATCAAGATTAGGTCAAATACTAATGAGATCAAATGTCCATGGTCGGTTTGAGTAATAAAGATCAATGTAAATCATCGAGATCTCAAATGTAAATCATCTCAAATAAACCGAGTCCAATAAACATGATTATGCAAAATTATTGAAATCATCTTAGGTGATTATGTAATAAATGTGGCAAGTCTAATCACAGCTCTCTGAAAATGCTGATTAGTAGTTTTGAAGATGAGTATGATGTTCTTTAAATGAGACCCAGAGGGAAAAAAAAAATATTGACAGTCTATGTAACAGACCCAGCATGTGGACTGGCAAGTCATTCAGCAATTTCCTGCCAAAAGTGGTTCACTTTATTCATTTTGTAATCTTTTTATGAAGCTCCTTATACTGATACGTCTACAATAAACCTTTGAGCATCTATCTTCAACTTAATATCATATGATTGTATTTTTAATCAATCAGTTAAGCAACAACAAAAAAGAAAAAAACTGAACTTTGGTTTTATTAAAAGACATTAAGCAGCCAGTGTGCAACTAGTCATTGTTTAGGATTTACAACTTTTTTAGCTTTCAGTTACTAAAATATGAAACAGCCTTACAGTCCCATTCAGAACTTGAAAGAGGAGACAGAAAAGGAAGAGAATGACAGCATCCCTGACAAAAGAGAGCATGAGAAATGGAGAAAGTGAAAGTGCCAAATTCCCCATGACCCTGTGCAATAGCTCTATATTTTGGGCCAGGATGAAGGACTATGATGCATTGCACTGAGGGCCTGATTCCAATCTATTGTCTCATTACAGTGCAACCCAAAAGGCTCTATTGATCATAACTGCAGTGGGAAGACTATCGTCTCAAGCCAATATGCTGGGCATTATATCAGGAGCTGATTCCCTATCCTGCAATCCAATTGTGTGACCAAGCCTCAAAATAGAAGCAGGAAAAAAAAAAGCAAGAGAGCCGTACTGAATGCGAGTCTATTCTCAGCCTGAGTCTCTGCATTTTCTATTAAAGATCTGCACTGTAGAGGGTCTGGAACATAACATACTCGCTGAGAGGAACGTGAGATCTTGTATGTGCATATTTGGCATATTTGGTGACATATGGGCCCTGATAGCAAGCTGTAGAAGAGACAGATAGTGAGAAAAAAAGTGTAAAGCATGCATCACAGTCTAAAACCACCCTGCAGTGTGAACCTTCTGCTCATTATAGAGCAGTCTGACAGCAGCAGCGTCTCTCTCTCTCTGGCCCCTGATGCTTTGCCCACACACTATTTTACTCCACTAATTCACTCCCAATTTATACTGAGTGAGTTAGATTAGCCAGAATGACAGATGTATAGAGCATCATGGTTATATTCAGCATCTTCCAAACCAAATCAGGCCAAATCAAAACCCTGAAGCGTTAATAAACACTGGCTTGTGAACAATCAGTTTAAACACACAACTATCCTGCTATAGCGTTCCTGCTTAATCCTTCATGTGAATTATTGGCTCTGGTTTGACAACATGGTCATTAAACTACAATGTAAATTTGTAGGGATGTATCAATAACAATATTTTTATTGGGTATCAGACCGATATCTTGCTCAAACATAAAACTCAGCATGAGGACTTCATTGCTAGCAGCAAACGCTGCAGGCTGTGTGAGAAAAAAATGAAAACAACAGCTCTTACCCAGTATAATGTTCATGATGATCAGCCAGTATCAGTCATGGGCTTCCAGCACAATGAACACAAAAATGTACTTTACTTACAGCTGTACAGAAGCACTTTTCCAAAGTGAAACAAACCTGATGCAAGGTAACTAATGTAGCTAGCTAATGCACTTCATTTGAAATCAACTCACTAATGTTATAAAGAACGGCTCTGGTAGTGTAAGTGAAGGAAAATGCATGTTTGCACTTTTCATGGTCATTATTTAAATGAGGGGAATATAAACAGAGCTAAATAAAATGTCCCTTGACCTCCCTGTTGAATAATAATGTAATAAGTATGTAACATAATTTGCTATCAGTGTCAGTACTGGTATCAATGAGTACTCATACACTGTCTGAAAAATAATTGTACAGATGCATCAATGTAGACAAGACGGATTGTTTGACTTGCTGCAGAGTTTTTTTTTCCCCTCACTTTAACATCTATCAATGGACCAGCTTTCATCCACCGTCTTTGAATTATTTGGATCTGGTAGCTTGGACCACAGCTATTAGGAACGTTTTACGCAAAAGTGAGAAAACCATGCCTATGTGTGTTAAACCTCATGCTTTGGCACATCACAGTGACACTGGAAGTAATCTGAAACTTAAACACACAGACATTGATACGTACATAATACAATATAAGACAAGATCCTGTGTTTATGACCTGTTTTATTGTCCTATTCAGAAGCGTGAAATCCATGCATATGCGTAATATACCATCATACTTCTAGATGACTACAGTAACATGACACTGAAATGAGGATCCATGGTGATAAAGTCTCTCTACAACTTACACTCACACACACACACACACACACACGGTGATGCATACACAATAAACCTGTCAGCATGCATCTAAAATAAGATCATGTGATTATGACCTGTTTTATTGTCCTATTCAGAGGCGAGACGTCCATGCATATGCATATTATACCATCACACTTCTGGATCACTACAGTACCTTGACACTGAAATGAGGTTCCATGGTGATACAGTCTCACTGCAACTTACTCACTCGCACACTGATACACACACAGTAAGCCTGTCAGCATGTGTCATGTGATTATGATTTGTTTTAATGTTGCAGTCAGAAGTGATAAATCCATATGTATGCACATTGCACCATCACGCTTCAGCACCATTACAGTGACCTGACTCTGACATGAGGTTTCACGGTGATATAATCTTCCTGCAACTTACACAAGTTTCAAGGCCTCAGTGTAGGGATCAAGGGTTTAGTTAACTCATTATCTGGGTAATGATTCACTCACTCTATGCAAAGTCATTTCTACCAGCTCAGTAAGACTGACTCCATAAAATGATATGTCATGACATGAATGAAGTTTCTGATCACTTGATCATTTGGTTTGCTAGGTATAAAAAGACACATGATACATGATCATTTTGATAATCGGGGAGTAAACTGGAGAAGTACGGGGTGAAGGAGCTTTTGTAAATGGTGAAAGGATCTGAGCTCTTGCACTACAGATTGAAGGAATTGCTAATCATTGCTAATATAAAAATTGCTATGAAATCCAAGTGACTGTTCTGTATGATAACTCCCACTCCATGGTCACTCAAGCTCCTCGCTTTGTTATAAATGTGATATGATTTTCACAAACATCATTGTCACAGTCTAGGTGTTTGTTAATTAGTGTGCAAAAAGGCTTTACTATATCTTTGATCAAAAGATAATTAGAACAAATTTAGATTTAAAAAAACTGAAAAAAATATCTATTATTTTACGTATCCCTTAGTAACAGAAATACTGAAAACAAAGTCTCCATGATAATGACAATGAGAAAGGTGCTGTTTCCACATTTTCGGGATTCACTAAACAAGTAGAGATTCAGCACCTCCTAAATCCTAGCTTTAACCTCTGGATCATTCTTACATCTTCAGTAAGCACTTTATCCTGGTCAGGGTCATGGTGCATCCGGAAACCGATCCCGAGAACACTGAGCACGTGGTGAGAACACGCCCTGGAGAGGATACCAGTCTATCGCAGCGGTTCTACAAGCTGAACCACTAGCAGTGATGGATTCTGCATTCAGCTTGGTCAGAAAGTGTTGATTCATTTTCAATACATTATCAGTTCTATAGTAACAGTTCATTCACAGGGACTTGGACGGTGGATGCTCCGCATGAACGGATTTAAAAAAAAAAAAGTGTGTAATCTTTGATATGGTGACATTTTTTTAAAGTAAGGAGATGTTTTTTTTCAATATTTATGGAAGGAGTCTCCAGTGTCAGTGCTTTGTAACAGTCAGCAGTAAAGCTGTAACTTTAAATTTTCCGACATCTTCAGGACAGAGGAGAGGCTGGTGAGGGAATGACTGTTTATAGCTGCTATAAAATAAGTGAGAACAGAAACTAACTAGTTTCGTGGACATAGCACCACAATAAATGATCATTCTGGGCAAATTGCAATGGTATAAGAGGGGACGTGCTGTTATTAAAAAAAAAAAAAACTTCATCATAAAATCAACTTCATGGTGGTATCAGTAACTTTGCCTCATCACGCGACCTCGCTAACAGCTTGACACAGTGTGACGTGAAGCTGATGTTAGCATGAGTGTGAGGTGCAGAAATGTTCTCTGAGTGCTACTGGATCTCCCACAGCAATATCTCCCTGAATCATTCTCAATCTAATCCCACCAGCACGGATCATACACTAAAGCTTCACCTCTGTGCGCTAGACATATTAATATTTGCAGTGTATTTGGCATGTATTTGTGTCTCTGCGAGAGACTTCGTCATACACACACGCACACACACACGCACGGACTGCATAAAGAAGCCATGTCTCTAAGGGGAAACGTGTATCGCATTAAATCATGAGCTGCTTTAAACATATCGTCTGGACATTGTGGATTATATCGTGTCAGAAGGAGAGAGTTCACGCCGTTACAACACATCCGTCCATCAGACGGAGGATTATAAAATCAGTTCCCTTTATATTTGCAACACAAAGCAGCTTTACAGAAATCAGGATGCAGATTTAGATCCCTAATGAGCAAGGGAAAAGTCCCTTTTTCCAAGACAAGAAATCTTGTCACAAACAGGAACACACCCTCCCTTATAGAGATAAATCTTTACACTAGACAGACATGTAGAGAACAAAAGAAACAGTAGTAAGTGGGTTGAAAGGGTACGGAATGTTTGTCCATAGAGTTAATAACGGTGTAAACCAAGAATGAGAAGAACGAGTGAAAAACAGCGTTCAGATGTCACACAGTTTGTCATCCCTGGGTGTGATTTTCTCCCAAGAGAACACCAATTTACACCCACCTTACCCTCGCCACTGATCTCTCTCTCCACACACTCTACAATTTTAGAGATGGAATGTGCTAAACTGCATCAGGATTGGCCCAATCACATCATTCCACATCGAGCCAGACTGCTATTGAATCAAATTTGGAGCCATTTCTTTAAACACTGGCTGTAATTTGGACTGATTCACTGCAAGGCCTGTGATTTACACCTCTAACAT